>JASDQU010684106.1:26617-38630 GCA_032191745.1 Picea mariana | reverse complement strand
GTGGTATATGGGGTTAAATGTACATGCAATGTGTAAATATATATGTAATAGGGTCATCCTAATAGTAAAGGGGGCTCATGTGTAGGTGTGAATAGGTATATATAATGATAATGTATTCATTGTTCGAGACATGTGAATTATGATGTATGAATGTAATTGTGTATTTGGAGGAGGTTCTCCTATTCTTTAAGGACTTATTGTATAACTTATCTATCTTGGAGTTGTGTTCCACACTCACATTCTATAAATGGTGTGTACTTCTATTATTTTATGATAATTTAAGCATTTGGCTCATTATGTTTGGTATCAAAATATTGATCCTAAGGTTTTTCTCCCTCAAGCAAGTCATCTTGGAAGTTTTGCTATAACGTTTTTTTTGGGACACTTCATAAAGTGAAAATTTGAGGTTGTTTAGAAGATATATCATGGTACATGTGGTAAACATTTTAGCACCTTGTTCATTTTACTTTTGGAGATACACCCTATGAAAGATAGGGTTTTTGACTACTCCTATAACTAGTCTCAAATAGGTGTTCTAGGTAAAACAATCATACCTTCTTCATAGAGGATCCAAATGTTGTGAGACTAGTTGCATTGGAAAGAGGACAATATGTGTTATTTTGGGTGTGAATTTCAGAATCAATTATCCAATATTGGACGCATGGGTGGATGGTGATGTATAATTGTAATTGGTTATGTGGAGGAGGTTCTCCTATTGTTTAAGGGGTTATTTTGTAACCCATCTCTATTATCTATATTTTAGTTGTGGTCCATGATCACATTTATATACACGGTGTGTAATTCTATTATGTTATGATATATTAAGCATTTGGATCATTAGAGTCCCCCATCAGCTGGCATCAAATTTTATTTATTAAATTCAGATATACAATTCACATATTACATCGCTTGGCCAAAGCCACATATTATATCCACATTATGCGTTAATTAAAACGTGGATTATAATGGGGAAATTACATTCCCCCTCCCCTACAATTGTGCACCGTCGTAGGTGCACAACACTATGTTGTTATACATGTACAAGTTTAAATGATAATACTTATAAAATGAAAAAAAAACAATTTCACAACTCCAACAACAATCCCAACCATAATCTCATTTTCCTCTCAAACTGTTGAACTAAGGAATATACCCCCTTCATTTTTCTTATTCCATCGAGATGTACCATTCTTTTATCAGGGCTCCGAACATAGGTTGGCTAGGAAAACACTAATATATGGTTCTTGAACTCTAGCTACCCAAAATGGAGTCTTGCATTCTTATATTATATTTTCTTCAAAATTGACAAAACAATTGTGAGTACTCCTCTCACATGGTTTCCTTATGCTCCCATGTAGCGTCTTCAAGACTGTAGCAGGTCCATTGGACCTTTACTAGGATTATATATTTTTTCCTGAGCAATTTGACTTTCCGGTCCAAGATTTGCAAATAAAAGAAACATTACAACAAGGAAATTATGTGGTTAGGGTAGGCACACATTTCTTTAATAAGGACACATAAAATACATTATGCATTCTCATGGATGTAGAAATGCTGGCATTTATGAAACTGGTCCTATCTTTTCTAGAACTTCAAAAGGCCCACAATATTTTCTTCCAACTTTGGGAAACTTCCTAATATGAGCGAGATTATTTTTCCTCTAAAATTTCAAGAACACATGTTTGTCCACCTTAAAATCTATGAAAGTATCGTTCTTGTATGCATAAATCTTCTACTTTTCCTAGGTAGATTTTAAAATTTTCCTAATCTTTATAATCTACTCTTCCATTTCTTTTAACAAATATGGCCCAATAAAAAGTTTGTTTGTTGGGTTATCCCAACTCCCTAGTGTTTTACACTTCCTATCATATAAGGATTCTAATAGGCTCATTTTTAATTATGCATGGTACCCATTGTTGTAATAAAATTCAAATAAATTAGTATAGTCCTCCCACTTGTATGGTTGGTCCATCACATACATTCTGAGCAAATCCTCAATTATTCTATTGGTCCTCTCTATTTTCCCATCATATTCTGGGAGATATGTTGTATTGATATCTAAATTCATCCCCAAAAAATTGAACAAACATTTAAAAAAATTGGATGTAAACTTGGGATCTTTATCTAAAATTGTTTCCTTGGGCACTCCATGTATCCTGACAACTTATTTCATGTAGATCTCTTCAATATTGGTTTCCTTGTGAGTATTATTCACTGGAATAAAAAGTGTCTTCACTAGAATAAAAAGTGCATCCTTAGTCAATTTATCCAACACCGCCATGATCGAATCATGTTTCTTCATTGTTTTTGGAAGATTTGTAATAAAATCAATTGTAACTACCTCCTACTTCCATTTTGGGATGGGAAATGGCCATAAAAACCCAGCTATATGTCTATGCTTAGCCTTTACCACCTGGCATTCCAGGAACCCAACTATGTAATCGACCACTTCTTTCTTCATTCCAAGAAAAAAGTTTTGGTTTCTCACAACTGCAATTGACTTCTGATATCCTGGGTGTCCAACATATGGCGCATTATGAATTTCTCTCATCACTATATTTTTCAACTCTCTGGATTTTTTCACATAGACTTTTCCTCTTTTCATGAGAAATCCATCTTCCTTCAACTCAAAATTTTTAAATTTCTACTGAAAATTTCCTTGTTGTAATGTTTCTTTTATTTGCAAATAGTATTGATTTGAATTTGCAACCTATAAATTATGTCTTTCAAATCATTCGTGTACATGTTGATGGTTGTAGCATGCATCTCATGTGCTCTTTGGTTGAGTGCATCATCCACTTGGTTCTCCTTTCCTTTGATGTGCTTAATTTCAAAGACATACTCACTAAGGAATTTGAGCCATCTAGTCCACCTAAAATTTAGTTTTGGATGTCTAAAATTTAGTACAATGGTTTATTCTTAGCTCAATATTTCTCCCCATGAGGTAATGTATCCACATATTTAGTGCATGAATAATGGTTGCTAATTCTAAGTCATGTGTAGCATATTCATCTCATTCTCTTTAAATTTTCTTGACTCATATCACATGTCATGATCCTTTTGTGTGAGGAATCCACCAAGCCCTTCCTTACACACATCGATGCACACAACAAAATCTTTGCCTGGGTATACAATATTTAATATTGTCACACTTGTAAACATTTCCTTCAGTTGTTGAAAACTCTCTTCACATTTAGGATCCCATTCAAATTTCACTCCCTTCTTCTTTTGCAAAGAAGTGGTCGGTCTTGCAATTTTTTAAAAACTTTTATGAATCTTCAATAATACCCTTCAAGACCCATGAATTATCTTACCTTTGTAACATTTCTTGGTGTTGGCCATCCTCTAATGGCCTCTTTCTTCTCAATATCAACTTCTATCCCATTTGCTGAAATAATATGGCCCAAGTAATGAATCTTCTTTTGATAGAAGATACACTTACTTAGCTTGGCATACAACCTATTATCTCTCAAAACGTTTAGCACTAGTCTTAAATGTTTCTCATGTTCCTCCTTTGTATTTGAGTATATCATCCAAAAACACAATTAAAAACTTGTCCGGGTATTATTTGAACACTCTATTCATCATAAACATGAAAAAAATTGGTGCATTTGATATCCCAAATGGCACCACCACAAACTAATAATGTCCATATATTGTCCTAAATTTTGTCTTGCTAATATATTTTTCCTTTATCCTCACTTGATGATAACCTAATCTCAAGTCAATCTTGGAAATGATTCTTGAACCTTTTAGTTGATGAAATAGGTAATCACTCCTTGGTAAATGATATTTGTTATTTATGGTAACCTTATTTAACTATATGAAATCAATGCACAACCTTAAGGTTCCATCCTCCTTCACAAAAATTACTAGGGAACCACAAGGTGACGCACTTGGGCGTATATACGCCTTCTTTAATATTTCTCCAAGATACATTTGTAGCTCTTTCAACGCTAGTGTGTCCATCATATAAGGAGTCTTGGACACTGGGATAGCTCCCGACACTAAATCAATAGACAAATCAATGTCTCTATTTGGTGGAAACCCTAGAATCTCCCTAAATACATCCTTAGAATCTCTTAAGAATGGATAGTCTTCAAAACCTGGCATTTTATCTTTGGTTACCTCTTCCATATGGGCTACAAAAATCTATCATCTCTTCCTAAAAATCTTCTTCAATTGCATGGAAGAAATCTCTCTAATAGTTATAGTCCTTGGGATACCTTGAACCTTCCCTTGTTTTCCTTCCTCATTGAGACATGTGATTGTTTTATTGTGGCATTCTAAGAAAACATGGTGCTTTTCCAACGAATCTATACCAATCAAGAAATCATATGAACCTAATGGTATGATGTTCATATCTACCTTTGTGTTGATTCCATTCATGTTTATTGGAAAATATTTAACCAACGCATTGATTTTCCTCTTAGCCCCTATGGCTAGTTGAACCAACCAAGATTTCTTATTCTTACTTCTTTGTAAGTAAAAGTTTTAAACAAATTTAGGATTTATGTAACTATGGCTAGCTCCAGAATCAATTAAAATTGTTATGGGTTGATTATCAATCTTACCTTCCACTTTAATCATGGGAGATTGTTATTATTATTGCTTGTTGTCCAAGGTTTCATAAATCGTTCACATTTTTCCTCCAATGTCCTCATCTATTTCATCCTCCTAGATATTTTGGACAATCCTCATCCTTTCTACTTTGTGATGGAAATCCATATACAAGTGGTTTCCCTCACATCCTCAACACTGTATAGGCTATTGTCTTGTCCTTTTCCCAAATGAATATGCCATCTTGTGCTCATTTTGGGCTAACTGTACTTACCAATATGCTTGTGATTGATTGCTGTGAAAGGGTGTCTTAAAACCTTTCTTCCTTTGCTCCCTCTTATCCTTCATCTTGTTATTCCAATTTTGTTTTAATATTGGCCTCCCTATTCTCTTCTCATAAAGATGTTTTTCTCTCCTTATGGCCTCCTCCAAAGTCCCAGGGTTATCATAGTGTATCTTGTCACTATAGAAAGAAGGTATCCCACTCAAGAAGATTTCATTTTGATTTTAACCTTCTCATCCTTTATGAATCCTATTGGGGATTGGGTTAACCTAATACGAAAAAAATAAATAGAACTACAGATAATCGAAGAGGAATAAGTGTTATCACTGAAATTTTGTCCGCAAATGGTTACAGGTGTCCAGCATCTTCAAATAGCTATTAGTTCACCCATGGACCAAAAATGACCAAAAACGCATTTCCAAAAGGTCCAAAACTATACAACTAGTTATAAAATCAACATGCACTAAGGATATACAATAAGCGCGTGCACGTGTGCCAGTTGAAAATGCCAGAAAAGCGCACATGCGCCCGATGCACAATTGTGGATGAAATATGCCGCGCACACCTCAGAATGACGCATTTATGATATTGGTCGACCTCCTACCCACTTCTAGTTCAGCTTCCAAGTCAATTTGACATCCAAATCTCCGCTGAATCCGGCTGGGTGGCTAGTCAAAGACCTAAAGGTGCCCTAAACAGCCCCTTGTTCACACTAAAAGATGGTTGAATAATACCTCAAATTTATGCTATAAAAAGAGGCCATGGGTGCACTACATTTCAAGGAATTCATTTGCATTGTTATGTTGCTGATATTCTCTTGGAGGACCCTCTTTCCTCATCAAGAGTATGCTAGCACCATCGCATTTATCCATTCATATCACCTCTTGAGTGAATGTGCTTTGGATTCTCTTCACCATTTCATTCTAGTTCCTCATTTGTAAGAAGAGCTCAATATTTGGGGGTTCAAGAGCCCTCCCTTGGAGGAAGAAGGGACCCAAAGTCTCCCTTTCTCTTTGGTGTTTTCTTTTCACTAATACAATCATTTCCATTGGTGACATGAGTCTTGTTTGTTTCTTGTTCTTATGTCCTTATGCACTATAGTTTAATTGTTTTTATCATTCCTAGTTTAATTCTTAGCTCAGTATTTTATGCTTTATTCTTCTAACCCTTTCCTTTACTGATGTCTTGCCTAGCTAACCCAACTAGGCTTGTAAGCACTTCTGTTTTGCTCATTTAGGTGACAATAGAAGCACAACAAATTGGTGACTCCACTGGGGAAAGGTATCAATTTCCTACCCCATTTGGGTTATTTTAGCTCTTCTTTCTGTTTATTTAACCTTCAGATATCATAACCAACCCAAGCCGACCTATAGGAAATCGGATTCAAAGTTGAGTTGAAGGAATTTCATCTAGAATTTTCTTCACGACCATGTGACAGGTGTGCGTGGGTTTATCGGCCCATAGTCGTGCATCGTGCACACATGCGCCAAAACCACTGTATTACTCAGCGCCTTCCGCGCACCTGCGCCCATAAGTCTCTTTTAGTTTGCGCATTGGTTCTTAAAGCGCCTCTGTCTGTTCTGAGACCCGCGCACCTATGCAGAATAATACACATTGTAAGCTTTTTGTGATCTGTGGAGGGCCCATAGCCTTCTTAAAATTGATTCCATGCATATTGTAATCTGCACCACACTTACATTCCCTCTCTATATAAAGGGATTAGTCAAACACATAGGCACTTAGGGGTTAAAATCATAACTTTTCCTCTTTTTTGTCATTTTGCCACATGGATGGCTTGCTTTGACTAAAGTTAAGTTGGAATCATTCTACATCACATATAAAACTTGCATTGGGACCAGAAATTGGATATCAATCGTTGAGTATGCTCTTCTCTCGCGCTCCAAAGTGATCTTGAGAATCAGAAAGAGGTTGTGGGACAATTTCATCTTCCTTAAAAAGACAAAATCTTTAGGAGAGGACAACAGCCCCCTCGGGACTCCTCTTAGTTTATTTTCCAAACACATCTTAAGATTGTAACGGGCCCATACATGCCCACATACTACAAAGATAGGATAGTGTTGAAATTTACTTTCTTAGATTAAATCACTAGGGAAGTTTAAAGTTTTTGTAGCGGGCCCATACATGCCCACATATTCAAAATATAGGATAGGTTCAAAGTTTTCTTAGATTAAATCACATTAGGGAGTTAAAGGAATAGTAAAGAACCACATGTGCACATGCTAGTTTCCTAGGGACTTTAAAAATTCCATAAGGTTGTACCAATGGCATTTAGTTAATTAGGTAATCAAAGACTTGTAAGGACCAAGCGAAGTCCACATGCAGCAAGGTGACACCTAATTTATTAAAAATATTGGCACACTTTCACTCATTCACACAAAAAAGTCACTTCTCACTCACATAGTTTTCATCTCAAAATGTGGAGGTTGAAATAAGATTCCTCCAAAGGGATTCTGAAACACCCCACCCTTTTCTTGACGAAACTATCCACTCCCACTTAATTTCAAACGAGATTGGCTCACACCCCTAATATCTCAAACAACCACATCTAATTTTTTTTCTAAAAACTCACTAAGTTTTCCAACACAAGAGGTGCCAAAATAAATTTTTTAGTCTAGGTAGGATTTCGGGGATAGGCATCCAAATAACTCCCCGTTATCTGGTTCTCACATTTTCAAAACAATAGAATTTGTCAAATAGGGAACTTTAAATCCTCCAAGTCAAGTGTTCCCAACACCATAAGGCAGGGAGATACCCACGAAGGGTTGAAGGCTGAGGTCCAGTTGTTCTATGCATCCCCCCTTGAGGCACCCACCTCTTGGACGAGATCCAACCCATGACCCATTTCTTAGGCCAAAAATCTAAATGTCGCACTTTGAACGAGGTACCTTGTGACCAAATTTTAGGACATCTACCCAGGTGGCAATTGTGGGCTGCAATTTCACCTTGATCGGATTTTGTGTGGCTATTAGAAAATATTGTCAGTTCTTTCAATATATGCCCCCTCTACCCCTCATTATAACTGATTGCTTCATCCTTCACTAGTTTCTCTTCTGGTGGCTTCAGACCCCACTGTTGAGTGCTATTGGAAGGTCCAATGCTATTTGAGAGAAAGTATGTTACATCTTTTAAGACACGAGCATTTTTTTTCTTTGTTCTCCCTCGCAGACAAAATCCACCTATCCACATATATGCTTCTTTATCCAAATTGTTTTATGTATGATGCTCTTCTGATTACATTTGATTGGGAAATATATTGTGAAGGTTCAACAAATTGCAGCAAAAGCTCTTGTTTATTTATTGCTCTCACCACCATTCACACACATTCACTCAACTAGTTGAACATCATAGGGGACCCACAAAACCCCCATCGTTCCAGACACTTGCTAAATCTCCCTCCTATTCTAGGAGGAGTTCTTAGTCTTGCCCACTCATCGGCTCCACCTTCTCACACCCCTGTGAGTGCCACTATCTTGATATCAACTTTGTTTGGTTCCACCTTACTTGGTTCCACGTCCAAAGGTCAACCATCCACTCACTCTCCTTTACACAGAAGCGGGGGGACAACTTCTTCTCAAGGGGGAAGTACAAACCCACCTAGTCCCCTCCAAGGGTCAAGTACCCAAAACATTCACACTATGGCCAGAATTAATCCTCTGCCACCACCCCATATGCCATATTTGGCTTCCCTCAACATACCAGATCTGACTAAAATCACTAATGATCCTATATTGCACAACCTCACATGGCTTGCAATGCCTACCAAACTCCCTTCATACATCCCCAAGTTTGAAGGAAAAGCAGGAGATGATCCCACCAACCATATCATGACCTTTCACCTATGGTGTTCTTTAAAAAACATCATGGACAATTATGTCCGATTGAGGTTATTTCAACGTACACTCACTGGCCCATCAGCCAAGTGGTATGTAGAAGAGAAATATGGGTCCCATGTGACTTTTGAATCCTTGGCCAAAGAATTTTTGACCTTATTTCATCTACCCGTTCGTCATGACAATGGCCTTGAACTACTTTCAGACTTCAAAGAAACCACCTCCACACACATTGCTGACCACATCCATGAGTGGCGTCGATGACGTAGTCTCTACAAAGCTGACACTACCCCCCAACAATGTCTCAATTGGTTCCTCAAATCACTTGTTTCCCTCCTTGCCAAAGATGTGGCCGCCACCTTCCCCCAGTCTGAAGAAGAAGCCATTAGTAAGACCCAATAGTTCGAACTCATTTACGCCCAGTCTGGATACCTATACACAGTACTCCCGGACGTCCCAAGACCCATGCCATTCAGCCAAGACAAACCTAGGATGCCTCACTCAGCAGATGGATTGATTGGTAACACTACACACCAAAACCCACAGCCTCAATGACCACCCATGTATGGCACACCCCAATATCCACCAACATATGGAGGAATCCCTTATTATCCTCCTCCCCCTTATGAACAACCATACCCTGTTTCCTTGCCTCCACCCATAAGTGGACCCCTGCCGACACCCATAATACTCCCACCTATCCAACCAAGTGTTGGTACTCCCTCTACCTCAGCCTATACCCTAAGCACTAGTGAAATCGTCACCCCTTCCTATGTACCTTGTGGATCATTTCCACAACACAATCCATAATTTCCATTTCCTAGCCCCCCATAGCCTGTGGCTCCACCACAAGGACACCCACATGCCAGGGTTAATTTTGTTTAGCCCTCTCCCATTCAACAATATCAAAATTTTGAACAACCGAATACGGAAAATCCATCCCATCAATCGAACAATGCCAAAAATAAAGGAAAAAAATAGAACAATAATAATCCCAAACCAGGAGGAAACTAGAACCAACCCCAGCAAAACCAGTCTGTCAGGGGAAACCAGAACCAAGGGAATCAGAACCCCCAAGGGGGAAACAACAACAAACACCAGGGGAATAACTACAACAATATTCAGACCACCTTCCCTTGTGCCCTTTGCGGTGAGTTTGGTCACTATACTCACCATTTCCCCCAAATCACTGACTATAAACGGATGAAAGACTCTGTGAATGGACCATGTCCCTCAACACTGTCTGTCCCTCCATAGGCCCCACAACAATATGTGCAACAAAAATTCCTAGTCGTGCTACAAAATGCCATTCCAACCCAAGGGGTGATAAATACCCAACAAGACATGCAACCTACCCCACCACAGTCGGGACATTATCCCAATACGGGAAATCTTGTCGATCGAACTATCCTCCTTATCAGTGAGGAAGAAGTCCTTTTGCAAACATGCAGTCATCAATATAGCACACCCCCTGAGTCTTCTTGATGCAGGAGCATAGGCTCATGAAAATGAAGTCACCCATGACTTCATTAAAGTTGAGTGAACCAAAGGAGACCTAGGGTCTCACACTTGTGTAATTTGTTATTTTGGATAGTGGGCAAGGATTCTAGATCCTTTCCACTTGTAAAAGATAAGATAGGGTTTGTTAATGGTTAGTGAGTCACTGATGACTCGTAGTGGTCAGTTGAGTTTATTAAGGACTCTGTTCCTTAATCATAGGATCTGGAAACAGAAATCCATTGTAATTAAATACAATTTTTGGTTGATGATTAGATAGTGGAACCTAGTTTAATCTAGCTTAGCCTAGATGAGGGTTAGCTCACAGAGCTCGAGAGAAGAGAACAGAGAACAGACTGAGATTAATATTAGGAAAGGAGACAGAGTGTGATTAAGAAGAACACACACTGGGAGATGTAAAGGAATGATGGAAAATCATTAATAGATTTCTGTCCTATTGTATAAAATCTCAGTATATGTGATCATTTTGTTCATCTGTGTATATTGTGATATTTCTGTTATCATTGATTGAATACGATTGATTCATTAATCAATCTGAAAGTATGAGTTAAGCCGATTTGCAAAGAATTGTAAGTTACAGAAAACGTTACAGTGGAGGAAACCCAATTCATATGTATATTATGTACATATCATGGCTAAGAGGAGATAATATATATTTGAATCGTCAGGAGAGTATCAATTCTATGGAGTATTGAAATGTATTGTGAAATTATCATCATCGTTACAGAAGGGAAGCCTAATACACATGTACAGCTCGTAAGCATCGCATATATGTGTAACATTTGGGATCGACGATGGTGAATAGAGTAGAGATCGATGAGTAGAGCATGCATGGTTCCGATTACATAAGAGATTGACGACCAGGATGAAAGCGGAGGTTGCAAAGCCCAGAAATGGACGATCACGATCTTAGAGGAAAGTGGAGGGTTCAAAACTCGAGGCAAGTTGTGAAATTCCGCTGAGAGCCACGTGTTGGTTAGTATATGGGAGCGGAAAATGGATGGAAGGTACAGTTTGCATTTTCTTGATTTTCCATTGAGACTTTAAGTCACATTGAATGTTCATGTGGTGTTAGACATGATAAGGTAAAATCATTTCCGCTGGGGCTTAAATGTGAAAGGTACTTAGCCCATTAAAAAGAAGAGTTCTGTTGTTTTAAAAGAATCCCTAATATTAGTGACAGTTTGCTATTTCTAGTTCTGTCACGAAGTTAATTGGAGAAATAGAAAAAGGTTGTATAACAATGGGGAAGGACCATATTCAAGGTAGATTATAGTACAGAATATTCTGGAATCGAGGGTCTGCTTCGACATAGCAAGTGGTGCTTGCATCAAGTGGTATCAGAGCAAGGATTTCTCTCTGTAGGAGGTATCTTTTATTCTCTGTGAAGGAATTTACTTTTATATATTCATGAAAGTATGGGTGCTGTCATAACTAATGCTTGTTTTGGTTAGCACAAAGAATTGATGAGTGTAACATACAGAGAAGCAGGAAAAGAAAGATCCTAGAAGCATATTATGGTCAAAGATAAGAAAAAGAGCAGTATGCAAACAGAGGATGATCCATTTGGCATATGGATGAACAAGATCAAAGATATTGAAGGCATAAAGAGATGATATGCTGACTGTAACTTTAAGATTGCAGGTACAGAAGCAAGAAGGCTGATGAAAATGACAGAGCATGGAGTAGAAGTTGGAGTAAAGGTTATTCCCTGGTAATGAGGAAGCTTATAGCAAATTCAGATTTGAAATTTTGATTGAGGTAAATTGAAATGTTATTTTGTTTCAATTTATAATAATGA
>JASDQU010684105.1:40699-53758 GCA_032191745.1 Picea mariana | reverse complement strand
CCCTTCCAACTAAATACTAACTCTTTATTCTATACCATTATACATGTGTCCTCGTCTCTTTACCCTAATTTTGATTCTTCATAAAAATATCTACACACTTTAGTCAAGTTTTAACATTTCACTCCCCAACTCATGTCCTCAAAACCTTATCCTCACCTTTCATGAACATGCATTAATGTTCAAATTTCTATTATGACACATAAAAAAATTCCTATGTCAATTATAATTATTATTTTCCTATCATCAGTCTTACATTAATATCCCTAAATATTAATTTATTGATCAATCAACTTGCTAAAATATTTATATAAGGGAACTAATTTTTTAAGCCCTAAATAGTGGCACATTACCCCTTAATTGAGCCATATTACATTAGTAATGTTATTTTATTTATGTCAAATTGGGTCCATTATTTGTAATTGTACCTCCTAGTCTCATATATATACCAAGGAGACCTTTTCATTTGGAATCATCTTGTATTTGGAAATTTATGTGGTGTATAAGGAGGTTTCCCCCTCGAAGAGGATTATTATCTGAAATTATCTCTTTTTCAAGGCATTGAGTACTTATTCTGAGGTTTTTCTATGCTATCTTGATATTTGGTTCTTGACATTTGGTATCAGAGCTCAAGGTCTTGGGGTTTCGCTGCTACATCTGAGACACTTTGGAATTTTCACTATAACTTTTTTCTATGACATTTCAGAAGGAACCCATTGGAGGATATTTATTATATGGATCACGGTATGTTGGGTTAAAATTTCAGCTCTTGGAAACTTATAATTTCGGATATATATCCTGTGTAAGATAGGGTTCTGGAATCATCCTGAATTTAGTCATCGCATACTTTTCACTATGAAATTTTTTCTGTAAGGTTTCAGACCCTGAAATATGGAGGATATTCATATATATTATCAAGGTAGTTGGGATAAAAAAAAATTCTTCTGGATTATCCTAATTTTGTAGATACACCTTGTGCAAGATAAGGTATCTGAATAGTCATATTAACTAGTCTCAAACAAGTCTTCCAGGTAAAACAAAGATATCGTATTCAGTGAGTATCCAAATTAAGTGATACCAGTCGCATTGGACATTGGACATTCTGTAGTATTTTTGGTACAAGTTTCAGAATCAAATATCATATATTGTGATCTTGGGATGCTTTACAAGTACGCTCTCCTGGAAGGGAAAAAAATCAACAAGTTGTGGGGAAGTTACCACAACTTCCACTTAGCACATCCAATTTTGATCAGAACTGTGGGATTGCATAGAAGAAATATCAGAGAACTACAAGAAATAAATCTTCATACCCAGAAGGGCCGAAATTTTGGAGATACACCAGAAGAAAGATCGTCTAGTAGAACCACCTCGATATCAAGGTTTAAATGTGATACTTGGCCAACATGCCACCAAAAAAGGGAACTTCTACACCAAACAAGCCTCCATACAATCCTACTTGGACTCTTGATGAAGGTGAAGAAATGCGTAGGGACATCAATGATTTACAAAATAAGACAGTAACAAAAGATGAACTACAAGGGATGATGGATGATTTAAAAAGGGAGATCATGGAAGGATTGAAAAATTTCCTAATAGAGAGGACACTTGAAAGTGAAAATGTATCCCAAGAAATTCATGATGAATACACAAGGAAAATGAATCAAGAATGGAGAAACTCCAACTTTTGGTTGAAGACCAGTCACTTTCCTAAGATCTATATGAGGAAGTTTGATAGCAAGGACTCAATCACATGGATACTTCAGATGGAGCAATTATTTGATCTACATGATGTGCCACATACACAAAAGGTACGAATTTCTTCTTTATATTTAGAACCCAATAAATTTTTGTGGTATCGATGGTTTTGTCCTCGCAAATCACTCGTCAATTGGACAATTTTCACGAAAGAAATGATAGCACAATATGAGGATACAAGGAGCAATACATTCTTTAGCCAATTGATAAATCTCAAGGAAAAGGGTTCAATTGCAGAGCACATTGACAACTTCCAAAGATTGAATATAAAGGTAACAGATATTCCAGATGAACACATGATTGATGTATTCATAGGAACTTTAAAGGATAACATTCAACATGAAGTTCACCTTTCGGAACCCAAATCATTGGAGAATGCATTCAGGGTGGAAAGAAATGTTGAAAGTAATATGGCTATGGCTACTAGAAGGACCACTCCTAACATTTATCGAGAGAATAATGTTCCTTCTTCTAAAACACCTCAACAATTGGAGGAAAGAAAAGCAAAAGGTTTATGCTTTAATTGTGACAGCAAGTACAGTAAGGGACATAAGTGTGGTGAGAAGAAATTATTCTACATAGATTGTGAAGAAGAAGAAGAAGAGAAAAAGAACAAGAACCATCTCAAAATGAAAACGTAGAAGTGATTTCTTCTGAAGAGTTGAATCCCACGATATCATGTAATGCATTGTCTGGAATTATCACTCCTCAAACCATTAATATCGAAGGATATATCAAAAATAAAAAGGTAATAGTCCTAATTTATTCTGGTAGTACTCATAATTTCATTCACTATAAATTAGCCAAAGATCTCAATTGCTTTGTATATCCAGCGCCAGAGTTTCAAGTAATGATTGCAGATGGAGGAACTATCAATTTCTCAGGAAAATACAATAAGGTCAATCTTAATATGGGGGAATATGTAATGAATAGTACAATTATTACTATACCCATGGGTGGTGTTGATGTCATACTAGGAATCCAATGGTTACAATCATTAGGAACAATGGATTTTAATTTTCAATAACTTTTCATGAAATTTTCGTTGGAAGAAAAATAAATTGAGTTAAGGGGTATCACAAGAAACCCAGTAAGGTGATAAAGATCTAATGACATGACAAAATTATTGAAAAAGGGGCATCAGGGTGTAATTGCACAACTATGCTCAATAGATTTTCAAACATCGAGACGTCTATTCCCCTAGATCTCCAAGGGATCATTGATAAGCATTCCAAAGTATTTGAAGATATTCCCAAAGGTCTTCCACCCACTCGAAATCATTATCATGCTATTCAGCTAATTCTTGGGAGTGTTCATCCTAACATCAAGCCTTACAGATACCCTTATTCCTAGAAGAGTGAAATTGAGCGTATAGTTGAATAAATGTTAGAGGATAGCATTATTAGACCAGACAAAGTTCTTACTCTGCACCAGTGGTAATGGTACTCAAGAAAGATGGCTCATGGCATATGTGTCCAAATTATAGAGAGCTCAACAAGATCACTATTAAAGATAAGTTTCCCATTCCCGTCATTGATGAATTGTTAGATGAAATACATGGAGCAATCTATTTCACAAATTTGGATCTTCATTCAGGGTATCATCATATTAGAATGAAGGAAGCAAATATCCCAAAAACAACATTCCGAACTCATGAAGGCCATTATGAATTTTTAGTCGTGCCTTTTGGCCTTACAAATGCGCCTTCCACATTCCAAGGGTTGATGAATTCCATTTTCAATCCCTTCCTTCGAAAATTTGTGCTAGTATTTTTTGATGATATACTAATCTATAGCAAGTCTTGGGAGGATCATGTGAGACATGTTGACAAGGTGCTACAACTACTAAAGGAGAAACAACTATATGCAAAACCATCCAAATGTTTCTTTGGGGTGAAGGAGGTAGAGCATTTGGGTCATATTGTATCTCATGAAGGTGTCAAGGTATACCCTAACGAGATTAAGGCCATGATGGACTGGTCGATTCCCAAAACATTGAAGAATCTTAGAGGATTTTTGGGTTTGACAGGTTACTACTGCAAGTTTGTTCGGAACGAAGAATAACAGCACCTTTAACGGCATTAACTAAGAAGGATGCATTTTCATGGACTTCAGAGGAAACTCAAGCTTTTGAACAAATTAAAGAGGCAATGTGCAAAGCTCTTGTCTTGACCACACCAAACTTCACAAAAACCTTTATTGTGGAATGTGATTACTCGGGAAATGGCATTGGTGTTGTTCTAATGCAAGAAGGAAGCCCCCCTTGCTTTTGAAAGTCAGCCACTCAAGGTAAAGGACTTACACAAACCCATTTATGAGAAGGAAATGATGGAAATACTACATGCACTGAATAAATGGAGCCCTTACCTAATAGGTAGGCACTTCAAGGTCAAAACAGATCATGATAGTCTTAAATAATTCTTGGAACAAAGACTATCTTTAGAAGAACAACAAAAATGGGTGACCAAGATATTGGGTTATAATTTTTAAATCATCTATAAAAAAAAGGGAAGCAAAATCTTGTGGTAGATGCACTCTCAAGAAAGGATGAAGATGTTGAGGCCTTTCTCTGTGTTATCTTGATCATCCAACCAGATTGCAAAATAGAAGCGAGGGATGAATTTAAGAATGACAAAAAAAATTGGACTCTCATTCAAAGGTTGCAGCAGGATTCCAGTGCATCAAATTCATTTACATGGAAAAATGATTCACTATGGTACAAAGATTGCTTATATTTATGTAAGAACTCTCAACTCAAACAAAAGGTACTATTGGAATTGCACACCTCTCTGGTAGGAGGGAACTCGAGATTTTTGAAAACCTATCATAGGGTCACGAAGGAATTTGTTTGGGATGGCCTTAAAACTGATGTTCAAAGGTTTGTGGCAGAATGTTTGGTTTTCCAACAAAATAAGGTGGAAACAATTAATACCCAGGGTCTTTTACAACCATTATCCATCCCAAGTCGGCATTGGGAGCAGGTTTCCATGGATTTCATCACAGGGTTACCGAAGTCTGAAGGAAGGAGTGTCATCATGGTGATTGTTGATAGACTAACCAAGTACGCACACTTTTGTGCACTCTCTCATCCCTTCAAAGCCAGTACAGTTTCCACTGCATTCATGGAGATAGTTCAAAAGCTACATGGAAGCCCAAAGATTATTGTACATGACAGAGATCCCATCTTCAGTGTTCACTGGACATTTTTGGACAAAATTATTTTCTTGTTTGGGTACTCAATTGGATCATAGTTCATTCTATCATCCTCAATTTGATGGAAAAACCGAGATAGTGAAAAAATTTCTGGAAGGTTTCCTTCATTTCTTTGTCTCTGATAAACAAACACAATGGTTCAAATGGTTACCCTTGGAAAAATGGTGGTATAATACTTCCTTTCATACTGCAACAAAAATTGCACCATTTATGGCACTCTATCGATACCACCCTCCTTCCATCACTTCTTCTCTAAAATAAAAATCAAGGTTCAAGCAGTGGAAGATTACATCGAGCATCAATAACAAGTTCTCCAAATCTTAAAGGATAATGTGACCATGGCATAGAATCCCATGAAACAACAAGCAGATTGTCATCGTAGTGAAAGAAGTTTTGAAGTAGGGAATTGGGTGTTTTTAAGACTACAACCATACAAACAGATGTCCCTCAATCAAGACAAGAAGGATAATAAATTATCACCAAAGTACTATGGCCCTTATAAGGTGTTGCAAAATATTGGTACTATGGCATACAAATTGGATTTGTCTGCATCTTCATGCGTACACCTAGTTCTCCATGTTTCATGATTAAAGAAGGTTATAGGTGACAAGATCCCAGTTCAAACTATATTTCCAACTTCACAAGGAAGGAAAAATCATATTGGATGTTGAAGCTATCACTAACACAAGAATTCACCAGTTGAGGAATAGATCCATTTCAGAGTATCTCATTCAGTGGATGAAACTACCTGTTGAAGATTCCACTTGGGAAGATGAGTCTTTTATACAAAAGCATCCAGAATTACTCAAGCGTTGCGGACAATACTTGTCTAAAGGGAAGGGGCATGTTAAGACCTAAATAGTGGCACATTACCCCTTAATTGGGGCATATTACATTAGTAATTTTATTTTATTTATGTCAACTTGGGTCCATTAGTTGTAATTGTACCTCCTAGTCTCCTATATATACCAAGGAGACATTTTCATTTGGAATCATCTTGTATTTGGAAATTTATGTGGTGTATAAGGAGGTTTCCCCCTCGGAGAGGCTTATTATTTGAAATTCTCTCTTTTTCAAGGTGTTGAGTACTTATTCTGAGGTTTTTCTATGTTATCTTGATATTTGGTTCTTAACATAATTACTTGTCTTTAGATGTTTTTTCATCTCATGTTGCCTACAAATTTCCATCTTAATCATTATAATTACTTATCCTAGAGGTCATCCCATAATTTCTTCACTCCTTAGTAATTACATACTCTTTCAACGGGTACTTACAAAAATGAAAAGGTGACACATCTCAATATAATTTCTTTAATTTCAATCCTTAATTAGGTCCATCCTTAATTTATTATTACTTAAAGTTCTCCTAGGTAAGTCACCAATTTACAACTACATATACGTAATTACATCTAGGGGATTCCATAATTGTTCATGAGTACAATATATATACTTAGATTTCATTGATAAGGTTTCCACAACATTTGACTCACAGGAAAACACAATTCACCTCTAGCCAAAGTTCAACTTCTTATAAGCTATCAACCATATACACTATCATCTAGGAACCCTATGTATCTAATCATGGATGATGTCCTTAAATATGGTTATTCAATTATTCTTTTGTACTCCTATCATCATATACCATCAACATCTAATCCCTTATTTACCCTTAATCTGAATGGATCAAGCAGTACCTTGTTATATCATTTTGTATACTATACATATGATTAACATAAACACTAACTAAAATTCAACACCAACTCCTTCATATTTCTATTTTTCCCCTGATTGTTCTTTTCTTATCATTTTTACTCAACTAACAGTTCCTCAACTAGCTTCTTAGTTTTCCAAGAATTAACTAATTTAATTACCTATCTTAAAGTGGATTCTAGTGTGGGAAATAGGTTATATACCTTTCATAGATACCATCCATTTATGGTAGCTCAAGAACTATTAATGTGTAAAATAATTTCCACTTTCATTGAAATTATGTATACGGTTCTTCCTTATAAAAAATTTAAAACTTACACCTATCAATTATGGATTTATTAATAGTTTGAATATGACCATAATTCTATATAAGATCTATTTTATATTATTAATATAAAAACCTCGGATCGGGTGTCACCAAGATCATAATTCATGACGTGAGGACATGCATTCCATGAACAGCGACCTGGCACATCACTTCACGAGACGAGTCGGTGAAGTCATCATCTAGTGGTCGCCATCCCAAGGAATTCAAAGCCCATCACACCTAGTGTGAACTCAATGCAGGGGAAGTTTCTTGATTCAGATGAGAATGGAGGGAGGCATTTACTCCTGGTACGAATCCATCAACACGGTACCAGTAGCCATGAATTTGTTCACGCATGGGGGGATTATGGGAACTTAGTGATGGAGGGAATGGTCATTTCACTGGTGTCTTTCACATGAGGCACAATAGTGCAAATGGCATAATTTGAATTGGGGTTTTCTATCTCTAGAACCTTCCCCCTTCCTATTTTTCCATGTTGAGGCGGTGTGGACACTTGAAGAGAGGTAGGGGTGACGATATTCCAATGGGTAGACCTCTTGTTATAGTTGAAAGTAGGGACGTCAGTCTAGGAAGAAAAAAACACTCCAAAACCCCTTCATAGGGTCAACTCAACAGTATGATAGCGGTCACACTCCCTCTGGGTGGGGATGCAAAATTGAATGGTTTGATAGGAAAGGAAGGTCTCTGGGTTATTCCCCAAAATCTATACCAGGTTGGACTTCTTCGGACAGCCCACGGCCCAGCCAACATTATGACTCTTCACAGGGATATCAGGCTGCCACCTATGCACAGTCAATTGATGGGCCCCCATCCGAGGTCGCCTTCATGGATAAGAAACAAACTTTGAATGAAGATAATTCCCAGTGAATTCTCAAGGTTGTGTATAACACTCAACAATTGATTTTCGAGCTGCACAGTGAGGTTCAGGACGTGCATTTTTGACTGGATCTCTTAGACTAAAGTTTCTCTCTGGCTATGGATGCAAAACAGGAGCAGGAGAAAGCTCCATCACTCTCAACAGTTGTTGCGGCAAAGCCCATTCTCCTCCCTCTGAGGACCAAAGGTCACTTTGTCTAATGGTTACCAGGTATTATGTTTTATTTCTTAGATTCTAATTTTAAGCAAGTCTAAGTTAGGTCTCAGTTCCCTCCATTGCAGTGATAGACGGACATTTTGTATCTATTATTTTTGGTTTTGTACTGAGTATGGAAACATGCAAGAACATGCATGATAAATCCATTGGGACAGAGTCAGTTTTCCAGGGTGGTGGCTTTGCCTCTGGTGAACAAAATAGCTATTTGTAACAGAATTTCATAGCAAGAAACACAAACCTTCTTACTTACAAAAAAAATATTATTAAAATAAAATAAAAATATCAATGATCATAATTCTTTTGCTTAGACCATATATGCTTCTTCCTCTAACTAAAATTTCATATGCTTCTTCAAACTTTCTTATTCAGTAACTTATATTCGAAATAATGCATAAAGTATGTAATATGTAAATACATATATAGGGTCTTCCATAACTTGACGTCAATACTCTACTCTATTATAGGGGTAAAATAAAAGATGGAAAGTCATTATTTAATACAGACCATGATGATTAGTTATAATAAATAACATATACAAATATTAATGTGCACGTATTTCTTATACAGAAATATGTTAACTAAAATCATGTAGGCTCATTAGGTCCTAGCGAAGTAACCGTGCTCTAATACCATATGTATTGTTTGTCTAACTTAACCACAAGATGTGTCATTTTTTTTCTTTTTCTTTTTTTTCTTTTAACTGAATCAAACATAAATTCATTGCTTTACATGTTGGCGCCATGTCTAAAGGACTTTGTTAAATTATTTATCACATACATACTTATTTGAGCATCAAATATCTTCAAGTATTCATAGGCAACGCTCATAATCATTGTTTTCAATACAATCTTACTTGACCATTTAAAGTCTCAGGACTGGCATGTTGTTCTGAAATACTTGCAAGATTTTCAACTTCATACAATCAACTACTAACCCTTACAATTCATTAATTAAAATGAGATTAAAACTAAATTATAACTTTCACAAGGTTGTGCAAAAGGTTTCGTCAACTTTGCACAAGATTGCACAAAAATATCAATAAGCTATTATAAAACATTTCTCTAGAATTTAAACATTAAGATTTTATATTCTTACAAGGTTTGCACAAAACAACTTATCCACATCAACAAGATAAAGGGTTGTGCACAATTTTTGCATCAAGTTTAGACCACCTAAAGCATGATTTCGCAAGTTGTGCATTATTGTAGTCTACTAGGATGATGTTGCGCATTATCTTTATCACTTGTTCCTATTTTATTGCCATCATTTATCTAAGTATATAGACATGATAATATCAATTTTTATATGATGACAAAGTTTAACTCGTTTCAATTATATCCTAAGATATATAACCATGTATAATAACAATCAATGAAATCCTACATCATTTACAATTTCGCATTTATCTGCATGCTTCCATATACCAATTTTATAGAATTAAAATTTATAATTATATAGAATAATCATTAAGTTCTACCATAAAATAAATAAGTAACAAATGACTTTCTCAATGCACGTTGTAAAGTGTATCTTGGAGTATGATGGTTTACATCCATATGCAAGATTTTCGCAATTTAATTTAAGACCGCATTAATAATTATTTTAGATAATAATGATGTAAGAGCACCTATAAAGTATGATAACTTCCATATGTATAAATTGCGCAAATAAATTAAGATATCTAATAATAATTAATTCTCAAATTTAAATGAAGCATGTGCACCTATGCAATTAATAATTATTTTACACAATTAATTGATGTAAGTGCACCAATGCAATATGATAACTTCCATNTATGCAATTAATATTAACATTTATATGTGTTTCTTGCGCAAATTAACTAAGACAAGTATTAATAATTATTTTACACAATTGATCGATGTAAGTGCACCTATGCAATTTAGTATTAACATTCAAGACATCAATTAAATATTGTTTGACACAATAAATGATATATACATGTGATGTATACATGCATAATTCTCTCTCTCTCTCTCTCTCTCTCTCTCTCTCTCTCTCTCTCTCATGAATTATGTATTATTGAGTTGTTAGCCATATTTAATTAGGGATATATGCATGAGTTTTAGCTTCTATCTACATAGGGGTCTAGTGAAAATATGTGTTTACCTTGCAAATCTCATCAACGAATGTGTTGACCATTATTAAAAATGTCATTGATTATTAAAATATTGGATGGTAATCGAATTTATATGTATTGTTATATTTCTAATAATAATAAAAATAAAAATAAAAAGTAAAAATTATTAATTAATGGAAGCATAACTCAGAATAATTGTAAATAAACATAATTTACATATCATAGAATTGATGAATGAATTTTCCCCTCAGTAGTTTTTTTCCTTTTTACTGTAATTTCATTTGGATTGTATTTTATTAATTTGGAAACTCCATGCTTGAATATACCTTCCACACTATATTAATATTACTATCAAAAAAATTTGGAATACAACCAATAATATTGACAACAATATAATTGCAATAACTAAGAGTGATCACCACAATTTTTCTTCTCATAACTGGTAAAACATGAAAATGCATAATTGAAATTTCATAGCAAAAACAATTGTCACCTGATGAATTTGGTTGTCGAAGCCTTTGTGTCACTTGTCAAAACCTTGTGTCAACTTCGTCGAAGCTTCCATCAACTTCACCAAAGATGCATCAACTTTATCTAATGTTGCATCACTTTTGTTGGATGCTTGTCAATCATTGGAATGACCCATTGGTTACCACCCTACCAACACCTATGAGTACTCTTCTTCCCCAAGGTCCCCCGAACCGCAACGAGGTTGTACAAATACCAAAACCGCTAGCAAGATTGATGTTCAAGCTCACAAGCTTTGAGGTTCCCACCTCAAGAAAACACATCATTATCCAAAATCTCAATAGAAATTCTCAATATCAATTGTCATTATGACAACCATCCCACCATAGGCTGTAAGAAGTCCTCACTTCTTCTCAAGACCTTCCTTTTATAACCAATGAATATTTTTACACCTATCATACTCGTGCATAATTAGTATTTTAAAAAATTAACTTAAATTGATTATTCACTGAGAAAAGTGCCATCTACATGTATAGGTGCACATGAAATTACCAATTTTTTTTAATTTAAATTAATTCAATTCCCTCACTTACCTTTTCTTGCTTCCTACAATTTGTCCTTGGTGTTTCCTAGATTTTCTCCCAAAATCCTATTTTTGTTGCATGAGACTATTTTGTGTCTTAATTATTTAATGTATTCTCCACTTAAATCTAGCCTACTTTTTTAGCTTATGATTTCAATTTGAACTAGGATTCTTTCCCCTAACTTTTCATTGCTTAAGAGTTCTCATGAAATTAGATTTTCCTTTTAATTAATTAGCTAAAAATAAAAACATGCACATCTTCTAACTAAAGCTTACCTTTTAGGTATTTTTATTTTATTTGGATTTACCAAAGGTTACTAATAAAATCTTATTTCTGTCTCTTCATTTAAATTCTTCTCATTTCTAAAAGGATAGAAATAATTAACACTTTTCTTCATTGGTAAATTTCAAGAATGTTTTTTCTTTGTATCCTGCCCTTAAGTTATTTTTAACTTTTACCTTCAATTCATATTTCATAAGGATGATAAGGGTGCCATGCACGCCATGCCCTTGAAGACTTACTAGATGTACTCTAAGGGTGCCATGTGTACATGCCCAATTTATGACCTTGAGCAATGTGAAAATTGGCGCAACTACAGAGACATTGTTAACTCCTATTGTTTCCCCTATTGAGAGACTAATGGATGTTGAGGAATAAGACTTTCACCTTCTTGTTGAAATAATGTAACTGCAAAGAGTATTCTTATTATTATTGTTATTTTATTCATAGGATTAATCCCCATTGTGGATTAATCATGTCAGTAATTGTATTAGGACCAAATCCCCTTTTGTGGATTGGTCAACAGACAATTGTAATAAGCAGAATAAGAAGTTGGCCCTAGCAGTTATTATTGAGACCCAGAAATATAATAAAGGTGGGTTTACCTACCCAGAGTGAGAGGTCGGCCCTACCAGTGAAGACCCTTCACATGTGTCAGTCTTGTATATATAGAGAGGCTAGCGCCTCACTTTATCACACAACTCACTTGCTCATTCTTAAGAGGCAAGCTGCAACTTACCAGTTGGACAGAGGGAGAAGAGTGGCGCATCTTTTGGAGAGGATTTTCTATATTGGTTTGAGTTATCTCTTGACATTGTATTGGCAATTTATGATAAGGAAGTTTTTGTTGGGTTTTCTTCCCCTAGAGGGTTTCCCAGGATAAATGTTGTGTCTCTTGTGAATGTGTGTTTCAGTGATCTCGTTCTTATATTTCTCTTATCCATTGAAATGCAAAGAAATATAATAATGGCATAAACATTAACATCGTATCAGAACCAACCTGAAGGAAACATATTTCGCAAGAGAAAAACATCACTGTTGCAGTACCTGCAAATTAGGGTTTTTCAAAAGTGAAGCTTTTCAGCTCCCTAACCACCTAGAAAGTTGTGCCCTCCCCCAAGGATCATTTTGGCACTTAGAGCGCACCTTTTCAGTGGTTGGATCTCTCGGGAAGTGAAACCCTAGTTTCACAAAAGTACCAGAAGTACCAGAAAACCAGTACTAGAAGTACCAGAAGTACCAAAAGCACCAGTCCAGAAATCCGCAGATCAAATTTGACGAGGTAAAAATTGGATTTTCTCAGATCCAAGTACACCAGGCTACTCGCCTCAGCCAAGCGCACCTCATGGTAAGGTCAAAAATTGATTTTAAACATTTTCATTTTTGGTCATTTTTCATAGCCTCAAGTACAAGATGTCTGCAAGCACAAAGCTTGTTGAGAAACTAGAAGGAATAGACAACTTCCATGACTGGAAGTATAGGATCGGTCTGATCCTTGCAAAGAATGACCTAGCAAGATTCATCAAAGAAGAAGT
>JASDQU010684105.1:29404-40400 GCA_032191745.1 Picea mariana | reverse complement strand
AGGACTTACACAAACCCATTTATGAGAAGGAAATGATGGAAATACTACATGCACTGAATAAATGGAGCCCTTACCTAATAGGTAGGCACTTCAAGGTCAAAACAGATCATGATAGTCTTAAATAATTCTTGGAACAAAGACTATCTTTAGAAGAACAACAAAAATGGGTGACCAATATATTGGGTTATAATTTTTAAATCATCTATAAAAAAAAGGGAAGCAAAATCTTGTGGTAGATGCACTCTCAAGAAAGGATGAAGATGTTGAGGCCTTTCTCTGTGTTATCTCAATCATCCAACCAGATTTCAAAATAGAAGCGAGGGATGAATTTAAGAATGACAAAAAAAATTGGACTCTCATTCAAAGGTTGCAGCAAGATTTCAGTGCATCAAATTCATTTACATGGAAAAATGATTCATTGTGGTACAAAGATCGCTTATATTTATGTAAGAACTCTCAACTCAAACAAAAGGTACTATTGGAATTGCACACCTCTCTAGTAGGAGGGAACTCAAGATTTTTGAAAACCTATCATAGGGTCAAGAAGGAATTTTTTTGGGATGGCCTTAAAACTGATGTTCAAAGGTTTGTGGCAGAATGTTTGGTTTGACAACAAAATAAGGTGGAAACAATTAATACCCAGGTTCTTTTACAACCATTATCCATCCCAAGTCGGCATTGGGAGGAGGTTTCCATGGATTTCATCACAGGGTTACCGAAGTCTGAAGGAAAGAGTGTCATCATGGTGATTGTTGATAGACTGACCAAGTATGCACACTTTTGTGCACTCTCTCATCCCTTCAAAGCCAGTACAATTTCCACTGCATTCATGGAGATAGTTAAAAAGCTACATGGAAGCCCAAAGATTATTGTACATGACAGAGATCCCATCTTCAATGTTCACTGGACATTTTTGGACAAAATTATTTCTTGTTTGGGTACTCAATTGGATCATAGTTCATCCTATCATCCTCAATTTGATGGAAAAACCGAGATAGTGAACAAATTTCTGGAAGGTTGCCTTCATTGCTTTGTCTTTGATAAACAAACACAATGGTTCAAATGGTTACCCTTGGGAAAATGGTGGTATAATACTTCCTTTCATACTGCAACAAAAATTGCACCATTTATGGCACTCTATCGATACCACCCTCCTTCCATCACTTCTTCTCTAAAATAAAAATCAAGGTTCAAGCAGTGGAAGATTACATCGAGCATCAACAACAAGTTCTCCAAATCTTAAAGGATAACGTGACCATGGCATAGAATCCCATGAAACTACAAGCAGATTGCCATCGTAGTGAAAGAAGTTTTGAAGTAGGGGATTGGGTGTTTTTAAGACTACAATCATACAAACAGATGTCCCTCAAGCAAGCCAAGAAGGATAATAAATTATCACCAAAGTACTATGGCCCTTATAAGGTGTTGCAAAATATTGGTACTATGGCATACAAATTGGATTTGTCTGCATCTTCACATGTACACCTAGTTCTCCATGTTTCATGATTAAAGAAAGTTATAGGTGAGAAGATCCCAGTTCAAACTATATTTCCAACTTCACAAGGAAGGAAAAATCATATTGGATGCTGAAGCTATCACTAACACAAGAATTCACCAGTTGAGGAATAGATCCATTTCAGAGTATCTCATTCAGTGGATGAAACTACCTGTTGAAAATTCCACTTGGGAAGATGAGTCTTTTATACAAAAGCATCCAGAATTACTCAAGCATTGCGGACAATACTTGTCTAAAGGGGAGGGGCATGTTAAGACCTAAATAGTGGCACATTACCCCTTAATTGGGGCATTTTACATTAGTAATTTTATTTTATTTATGCCGGCTTGGGTCCATTAGTTGTAATTGTACCTCCTAGTCTCCTATATATACCAAGGAGACCTTTTCATTTGGAATCATCTTGTATTTGGAAATTTATGTGGTGTATAAGGAGGTCTCCCCTTGAAGAGGCTTATTATTTGAAATTCTCTCTTTTTCAAGGTGTTGAGTACTTATTCTGAGGTTTTTCTATGTTATCTTGATATTTGGTTCTTACCATAATTACTTGTCTTTAGATGTTTTTTCATCTCATGTTGCCTACAAATTTCCATCTTAATCATTATAATTACTTATCCTAGAGGTCCTCCCATAATTTCTTCACTCCTTAGTAATTACATACTCTTTCAACTTGTACTTACAAAAATGAAAAGGTGACACATCTCAATATAGTTTCTTTAATTTCAATCCTTAATTTATTATTACTTAAAGTTCTCCTAGGTAAGTCACCAATTTACAACTACATATACGTAATTACATCTAGGGGATTCCATAATTGTTCATGAGTACTATATATATATATATATAATCTAAGATTTCATTGATAAGGTTTCCACAACGTTTGACTCACAGGAAAACACAATTCATCTCTAGCCAAAGTTCAACTTCTTATAAGATATCAACCATATACACTATCATCTAGGAACCCTGTGTATCTAATCATGGATGATGTCCTTAAATATGGTTATTCAATTATTCTTTTGTACTCCTATCATCATATACCATCAACATCTAATCCCTTATTTACCCTTAATCTGAATGGATCAAGCAGTACCTTGTTATATCATTTTGTATACTATACATATGATTAACATAAACACTAACTAAAATTCAACACCAACTCCTTCATATTTCTATTTTTCCCCTGATTGTTCTTTTCTTATCATTTTTACTCAACTAACAGTTCCTCAACTAGCTTCTTAGTTTTCCAAGAATTAACTAATTTAATTACCTATCTTAAAGTGGATTCTAGTGTGGGAAATAGGTTATATACCTTTCATAGATACCATCCATTTATGTAAAAGACATTTATGGTAGCTCAAGAACTATTAATGTGTAAAATAATTTCCACTTTCATTGAAATTATGTATACGGTTCTTCCTTATAAAAAATTTAAAACTTACACCTATCAATTATGGATTTATTAATAGTTTGAATATGACCATAATTCTATATAAGATCTATCTTATATTATTAATATAAAAACCTCGGATGGGGTGTCACCAAGATCATAATTCATGACGTGAGGACATGCATTCCATGAAACAGCGACCTGGCACATCACTTCACGAGACGAGTTGGTGAAGTCATCATCTAGTGGTCGCCATCCCAAGGCATTCAAAGCCCATCACACCCAGTGTGAACTCAATGCAGGGGAAATTTCTTGATTCAGATGAGAATGGAGAGAGGCATTTACTCCTGGTACGAATCCATCAACACGGTACCAGTAGCCATGAATTCATTCACGCACGGGGGGATTATGGGAACTTAGTGATGAAGGGAATGGTCATTTCACTGGTGTCTTTCACAGGAGGCACAATAGTGCAAATGGCATAATTTGAATTGGGGTGTTTTGTCTCTAGAACCTTCCCCCTTCCTATTTTTCCATGTTGAGGTGGTGTGGACACTCGAAGAGAGGTAGGGGTGACGATATTCCAATGGGTAGACCTCGTGTTATAGTTGAAAGTAGGGACGTCAGTCTAGGAAGCAAAAAACACTCCAAAACCCCTTCATAGGGTTGGCTCAACAATATGACAGTGGTCACACTCCCTCTGGGTGGGGATGCAAAATTGAATGTTTTTATAGGAAAGGAAGGTCTCTGGGTTATGCCCCAAAATCTATACTAGGTTGGACTTCTTTGGACAGCCCACAGTCTAGCCAACATTATGACTCTTCACAAGGATATCAAGCTGCCACCTATTCGCAGTCGGTTGATGGGCCCCCATCAGAGGTCACCTTCATGGATAAGAAACGAACTCTGAATGAAGATAATTCCCAGTGAATTCTCGAGGCTGTGTATAACACTCAACAATTGATTTTCGAGCTGCGCAGGGAGGTTCGGGATGTGCATTTTTGCCTGGATCTGTTGGACTGAAGTTTCTCTCTGGCTATGGATGCAAAACAGAAGCAAGAGAAAGCTCCATCACTCTCAACGGTTGTTGTGGCAAAGCCCATTCTCCTCCCTCCGAGAACCAAAAGCGCATTATCCTAGTCTACTAGGATGATGTTGTGCAAAAGCGCATTAGCTTTATCACCTGTTCCTATTTTATTGCCATCATTTATCTAGGTATATAGACATGATAATATTAATTTTTTATATGATGACAAAGTTTAACTCCTTTATCCTAAGATATATAATCATGTATAATAACAATCAATGAAGTCCTACATCATTTACAATTTCGCATTTATCTGCATGCTTCCATATACCAATTTTATAGAATTAAAATTTATAATTATATAGAGTAATCATTAAGTTCTAGCATAAAATAAATAAGTAACAAATGACTTTCTCGGTGCACGTTGTAAAGTGTATCTTGGAGTATGATGGTTTACATCCATATCCAAGATTTTCGCAATTTAATTTAAGACCGTATTAATAATTATTTTACATAATAATGATAAATTGTGCAGATAAGATATCTAATAATAATTAATTCTCAAATTTAAATGAAGTATGTGCACCTATGCAATTAATAATTATTTTACACAATTAATTGATGTAAGTGCACCAATGCAATATAATAACTTTCATATGTATAAATTGTATGATAAATTAAGTTATCTAATAATAATTAATTTTTAAATTTAAATGAAACATGGGTATCTATGCAATTAATATTAACATTTATATGTGTTTCTTGCGCAAATTAACTAAGATAAGTATTAATAATTATTTTACACAATTCATCGATGTAAGTGCACCTATGCAATTTAGTATTAACATTCAAGACATCAATTAAATATTGTTTGACACAATAAATTATATATGCATGTGATGTCTTCTCTCTCTCATATGAGTTATGTATTATTGAGTTGTTGGCCATATTTAATTAGGGATATATGCATGAGTTTTAGCTTCTATCTACATAGGGGTCTAGTGAAAATATGTGTTTACCTTGCAAATCTCATCAACTAATGTGTTGACCATTATTAAAAATGTCATTGATTATTAAAATATTGGATGGTAATCGAATTTATATGTATTGTTATATTTCTAATAATAATAATAATAATAATAAAGTAAAAATTATTAATTAATGGAAGCATAACTCAAAATAATTGTAAATAAACATAATTTACATATCATAGAATTGATGAATGAATTTTCCCCTTAGTAGTTTTTTTCCTTTTTATTGTAATTTCATTTGGATTGTATTTTATAAATTTGGAAATTCCATGCTTGAATATACCTTCCAGACTATATTAATATTACTATCACAAAATTTTGGAATACAACCAATAATATTGACAACAATATAATTGCAATAACTAAGAGTGATCACCACAATTTTTCTTCTCATAAATGGTAAAACACGAAAATGCATAATTGAAATTTCATAGCAAAAATAATTTTCACCAGATGAATTTGGTTGTCGAAGCCTTTGTGTCACTTGTCAAAACCTTGCGTCAACTTCGTTGAAGCTTCCATCAACTTCACCAAAGATGCATCAACTTTATCTAATGTTGCATCAACTTTGTCGGATGCTTGTCAGTCATTGGAATGACCCATTGGTTACCACCCTACCAGCACCTATGAGTACTCTTCTTCCCCAAGGTCCCCCGAGCCGCAACGAGGTTGTACAAATACCAAAACCGCTAGCAAGATTGATGTTCAAGCTCACAAGCTTTGAGGTTCCCACCTCAAGGAAACAAATTCAACCATGCAAAATTGTTGTGTGGATATTTCTTGAAAAATCACGCAAGTCTCTCGCATGTTTAGCGAACAATCACGAGAAAGTGTCTCATGGATATTCATTGGACAGTCATGGGACTTATATGGGAAAGTTGTAGATTGTGGCACAAATCCCATGACTATTCAAAGGACAGTCACGCATATTACTTATGTGATTATTCAATGAATAGTCGTACAAATTCCATGACTTTCTATAGGAAATTCACACAATTGGCTTGTGATGTTAACTAGAAATCCAGGTAAATTAACATATGTGATGGTTCTTTCTTTTGTAGTTACTTACTCAACTGGCAGTTATGCTCATTAGATGGAGTGAGTAGGATTATGAGGACATGTAGATATATGGGTGGAACCCAAATTAAGGCTTGAGCTAGCCATATATGGCCTACTCAAGTATTTTAAATTCCCCCTACCATGTTCCAATGAGGATCTATTGAGAGAGTTAGTGTGGATGTGGCAATCAGATGACCACTGCTTTGAGTTGTGGGCCTAACCATTGAAGTTGAGCACCCAAAGGGATATATACTTTTTGACCAAGTTTTCCATCATTGGACTAAGTGTTGAGCTAAGGCCTCTCATGGAGACTGCATAGGACTATCGATCAGCTTTTTATCTAGTATTGTGCTAGTCTAGAGGGCGTAGTAGGGGGGTCCACTTTGATATCCTCTATTCAATATTTGGACATGTGGTTGGTGGAAACGATGGTGGTATGGATCAACAAATCCCTCAAAACCTATAGGATCATTGGGGGGGAGATGTTAGTTTTGGAGTAGGTGATCCATGAGCATCTGTATGCCTAGGCCTCTCTGATGAGAGAGGTGATGTTTACCCAGTTGACATATTGTTACATGTGTGGGGAGGGGAAATTTTCCTTTCACCATGTCCCATGGTGTTTCTTCTATGAGTGGGTGATACTACTATGCTTACAGTGGGTGATCCAAGTAGGGGAGCCACAAGAGCTATGAATGAGGTGGTGGTGGGTAGTGTTGACTCGCATGGGAAGGGGATCCATGGGTAGGCACTCTACACATTATTTCTTTGGGTGGTGGAAATTTGTGCCATAGGTGATCTTGTAATGCTTGTGTACAGGGATGGATTTAAGGGGGGATCCAAATATGGTCCTTCCCCCCAATAAGAAGTAGGGTTCCATTAGTGAGTACATGTTATGTGGTTTTCTATTTTCTATGTTAATTATACTACTTCAAATATTTATCAGAACAATTTACTAATGGATACCAATTATTTTGTATGCAAATGTGGGGCCCACTAGTCAAGAGGAAATAGTAGTTGTAGCAAGTATAGTGGTAGAGATAGAGGTGGTTCAACAACTACGACATTATCATGACTATGAGGTAGGTCCAGCAACACAAATTCCCCATCTAGACTCAAAGCTAGAGGTCGAGTGGTGGCTAAAAACATAACTATGTGCATAGACATTTAACCTACAGCAATTCTTTGACGCCATTTTGAGAGGTGTGGTGGAGGCAAGTTGAAAAAATATTGGTGAGGAGATAATCAACATCTACTTCAATACTGCACCAAAGTGGCACCCACTTCTGAGGTGATATTAAATAGCAGGAGCTACTACAAGGGGGAAGAGGGGGCCCCCATCAAGAGGTGTAGATGGAGCACCCTCACCAAGGGGGTACCTAGAGCTCCCGCCACCATAGTGGCATAGACATATTTATATTTTTGTATGGGCATGGCCCACTTTTTGTACATCATTTTTGGTTGATGTGGACATAGAGAGGCATGAAGATTATTGTATCGATGCCTTGTACTTAGGAAATTTGTTGTTGTGTGTGTGTGTGTGTGTGTGTGTGTGTGTGTGTGTGTGTTAGAAAAACGGGATTGCAGAGCAATAAAATAAAACAAATGTGGAAATAAAACACAAAATATACAAAATACAATAGAGACATAGATAAGCATGGTTCACCCAGTGTGGTCTACATCCACCAAATAAACTATTAGATCCTTCCTTTATTAGTATCCAGCAAATGAAGGGATACAACCTACATCACACCTGATGTAACTTCCTCTTCTTTCTCTCACAGTATCCTCTCTCAGAATACAATATTTGCAATAATACACAGCCACAATACAATTCCCTCATAAAGGAGGGTTGACTTAAAGGGAAAAAAACACTAACAGAAATTCTACCGTCAAATCTACGATATTATAATGAACATTCTATATTGACTACGAAATTACAATATTTGAATTACAAAAAAAACAAAAATTTTGGCCCCCTCGTGGTGGGGGGGGGTACCATGAATTGTGTATCATGCAGTTTCTTTGAATTGCATATGAATTATGAACATAATCAGGCTCCACAACCAACAATATCCCACTTGGATATTGATCACAGCAACTCCACTATTGTTAGACTATGATCCACCTTGGACCCGACAAATTTCTCATCTTCACCTTCATGCTTGAAGACCAACTGAAATTGAGCAGGAACTCAGTTTCTCCCTGGTTACTCCCTTTGTTAACATGTCTACAGGATTCTTGCTAGTATGTATCTTTTCTAATTTCAAATGTCCATCTTCCAAGATCGATCGTATGAAATGGTACCTGAGTTGTATATGCTTAGTATTCAAATGAAAGGTTGAGTTCTTTGCAAAATGAATGGAACTCTTGATGTCAGAATACAACCTGTTATTCTCATGCTTCTTTCCCAATTCCTCCATAAGCCTCTGTAACCAAATCATCTCTTTACTAGCCTCTGTAGAAGCAATAGACAATACTTTCATTGTTGAAAGTGCAAAAAACTTTTGTAGTTTCAAAATCCAACTTATTGTTGTTCCACCAATAGTAAAAACATACCTTGTGGTGTTCCTCCGGCTATCTTTATCACATGTTATATATTAATCAACATATTCATGTAGAACAGTGTTTGAACCTCCATAACATAATGCATGAGTAGCAGTACCTCTCAAATACCTAAGAATCCACTTTACTTCCTCCCAGTGTTATTTATGTATATTGTTCATATACCTTCTCACAACTCCCACTGCATGTGCAATATTTGGTCTTGTGCAAACTATCGCATACATCAAGTTGCCAACAACTGATGAATAAGGGACCATGGACATGTATTATATCTCCTCTTGTGTCTTGGGACACATTTCCTTAGTTAATTTTAAATGGTTGGCCAAAGGTGTATTAACTGGTTTTTCATTCTGCATTCTAAACCTCTCCAACACCTTCTCTATGTACTCACCCTGAGACAATGTCAATTTACGATTTTCCCTGTCTCTTGTTATTCTCATACCAAGGATTTTCTTTGCAGCACCAAAATCCTTCATCACAAATGAATTAGCTAATTTCTTCTTGAGCACATTTATATCCTGCATATTAGACCCTGCAAGAAGCATGTCATCTACATACAATAGCAATATAATATAGCTTCCATTTTATATCCTTTAAAAAAAAACATAGTGGTCAAAATGACATCTACTATAACCTTGTTCTGTCATAAACCTGTCAAACTTCAAATAACATTGCCTTAAAGCTTTCTTTAGGCCATACAAACTCTTCTTCAACTTGCATACCAAATTCTCCTCTCCTTTGACCTCATACCCATGTGGCTGCTGCATATAAATATCTTCCTCTAAATCCCCATGGAGAAAAGTTGTTTTTAAATCTAACTGTTCAAGATGCAAATATTCTACTGCCACAAGACTTAAAATATTCCTAATTGAATTCATCTTAAAAATAGGAGAAAATATTTCATCAAAATCTATACCTTTCTTTTGTGCAAACCCCTTTACAACAAGTCTATCCTTGTACTGTTTTTTTCCTCCATCTTCCTCCTTCAACTTGTAAACCCATTTATTCTGCAATGCTCTTTTTCCTGTGGGAAACTGAACCAAGTCCTAAGTATGGTTATTTACCAAGGATTCCATTTCCTCTTTTATGCCTTGCTCCCACTTCCTTTTATTTTCTACCTACATTGCCTCTTCAGAACTTTCTGGTTCACCATAATTAGTCAAGAATAAATAATATAATGAAGGAGAGTATCATTTAGGGGGTCTAATTAACTAGGTAGATATTCTAACAACACTTGCAGGATTTTGAGGTGCATGTTGCTCATGTTTTTGTACATTTTGATTTTCTGGCACCTTTGTAATTTATTTTTCAGTGATCTCATCAAGCACTGTGTATTCTTGTTTTTATTTTCATGTTTCTTTCCCTGCAACTGATATTTGTACATGCCCTTCCCATTGAATATGACATCTCTACTCCTAATGATTTTTCAATTTTCATAATCCCATAAGTGACAACCAAAATCATTAACATTGTATCCAATAAACGTACACTTCTTGGATTTTGCCTCAAGCTTTGTTGTATTTTCTTTATCAATATGGACAAATGCTTCACAACTGAAAGTCTTCAAAAATGAATAGTTTACATTTTTACATGTCCATGCTTCCTTTGGATTTCCACCATCCAAAAAGCTTGAAGTTCCTTTGTTTATTAAGTAAACAACAGTATCTACAACATCTGCCCAGAACTGTAAGGGAAACCCAGCATGTAATCTCATACTCCGTGCACGCTCCATGATTGTCTTGTTCATCCTTTCTGACACGCCATTTTCTTATGGTGTTCCTGGAACCGTATTCTCTCTATGAATCCCATGGTATGAACAGTGATCATAAAACTCCTTCCGGTAATATTCACCTCCATTTCCTTATCTGAGACACTTCAACCTTTTTCCTATCTCATTCTCAACCAAATATTTCTATTTCTTAAAAGTATCAAAAATATCATATTTTTGTCGAATGCAATAAACCCATTTTTTTCTAGTTGAATCATCAATAAAAGTAACATAATAATGAGAGACACCAAGGGATGATACCTGAGTTGGTCCCCATACATATGTATGCACAAGCTCTAACCTTTCACTCTTCTTTTCTTTTCTAACTTTGAGAAATTTGTCTCCCTTATGTTTTCCATAAACGCAGTGCTCACAGAAATACAAATCAGTTTGTTTAAGATCTGGTAAAAAATTTATTTTGTGAAGTATCTACATCCCCTTCTGAATCATGTGTCCAAGCCTATGATGCCACAATGATGTATCCTCATTTAGAATCTAAAGATATAGAAGAGTCAATATTACCAGTACATAAATACAATGTACCTACCTTCTCTCCTTTTGTTATCACCAATGATCCTTTGGTGACCTTCCATGCCTTATCTGTAAATATAGATATGCAGCCTTCACTTTCCAATTATACTATTGA
>JASDQU010684105.1:9889-29373 GCA_032191745.1 Picea mariana | reverse complement strand
TTATTTGTACCTTACCCATTCCAACAATTTTTCATGGTGCATCATCACTCAAATGAACTTGTCGAAAATCACCTTGAACATAATCTAGAAAATGTTTCCTATGGGGTGTGGCATGAAATAAAGCCCCTGAATCTACTATCCAAGACTCAGAAATATTATCTACAGAAAGAATCAAATCATTTTGTAACACATCACATGTTACATTTGTTTCCTGATTTTTCTCTTGTTGTCCATCTCTTTGTTTCTTTGGAGCTCTGCAATCTTTCTTTAGATGTCCTTTTTTCCCACAATTCCAGCACTCTATCAGACTGCATTTAGATCTTCCCTTCCTAGAATTCCCATGGTTCTGTGAGCCCTTTCCTCTATCCTTTTTTCTTCCCCTATTCTCCACGATAAATGCATTACCTGATGTCTCGCATGTAATTTTTCGCCGCGTTTCCTCGCTAAGGATAACACCAACAACATCATAAAATTTTAGAGTGTTTGAACCAGAGATAGAGTTACTTACAATCATGACCAATCCATTCCAACTTTTTGGAAATGGGAACGGGATTAGAAGAGCCATGAATTCATCATCAGAGTCCACTTTTATAGAACTTAGTTGAATAGTAACCGTATTAAATTCATTTAAATGATCTACAATAGACCCACCTTCTGACATATTCATATTAAATAATCGCTTCATTAAAAATACCTTATTGGATGTCGAGGATTTTTCATACCATTTATACAATGCATCCATCAGTTCCTTCATTGTCTTTTCTTTTGAAATATTGAAATCCACCGACGCTGTCAGGCTCAGCCGAATTGTTCCTAGTGCCTTTCTCTCAAGTACCTCCCATTATTTGTACTTCATGGTCATCGGCTTCTTTGCTATTCCGCCCAATGGTAGGAATAGATCCTTCTGATATAAATAATATTCCATCTGCATCTTCCATAACTGGTAGTTTTGGCCATTAAATTTCTTGACCCTAAACTTTCCATCTTCTGTCATTTCTCCCACTTGAACGAGGAACCCTATTTTCCTCTGAGTTACCTTTTTCCATGATACCAATTGTTAGAAAAACAAGATTGCATAGAAATAAAATAAAACAAATGCAGAAATAAAACACAAAAGATACAAAATACAATAGAGACACAGATATATGTGGTTCACCAAGTGTGGGCTATGTCCACCAAATAAATTTCCAAGTCCTTCCTTTATTATTATCTAGCAAATGAAGGGATACAACCTACAGCACACCCGATGTAACTTCTTCTTCTTTCTCTCACAGTCTCCTCTCTCATAATACAATATTCGCAATAATCCACAACCACAATACAATTCCCTCATAAAGGAGGGTTTCCTTCTACGGAAAAAAAACCCTAACATAACTTTTACCGTCAAATCTACGATCTTATAATGAACAATCCATATTGACTAGGAAATTACAATATTTGAATTACAAAAAACAAAAATTGTGTATACTGCAGTTTCTTTGACCTGCATATGAATTAGAAACATATCAGGATCCACAACCAACAATACACACACACACACACGATGTAACTTCCTCTTCTTTCTCTCAAAGTCTCCTCTCTCATAATACAATATACACAGTCACAATACAATTACCTCATAAAGGAGGGTTGCCTTCTAGGGAAAAAAACCCTAACATAACTTATGTTATAAAAATAGGATCGCGGAGCAATAAAATAAAATAAATGCGGAAACAAAACACAGAAGATACACAATACAGTAGAGACACAGATATACGTGGTTCACCGAGTGTGGGCTACATCCACCAGAGAAATTTCCAGGTGCTTCCTTTATTATTATCTAGCAAATGAAGGGATACAACCTACAACACACCCGTTGTAACTTCCTCTTCTTGCTCTCACAATCTCCTCATTCAAAATACAATCTTCGCAATGATACATAGCCGCAATACATTTCCCTCATAAAAGAGGGTTTCCTTCTAGGGAAAAAACCCTAGCATAACTTCTACCATCAGATCTGCAACCTTATAATGAACAGTCCAAATTTACAATGAAATTACAATATACATTTACACGGAAATTTTTCCTTTAGGGGCTTGCTTTCCCCTGAACCCCCCAGTCGGGCATATGGACCCCGTAGAGGGGGTAACCCCCCTCTGCACTCCCCCGCGTGGAGGAGTGTACATTCTTCCGGGGTGTAAAGTCTTCATGGGGTATAAACATAGTTGAAAACAAACACCTCTGAATCAGGAAGATAATCATGCTCCACAACCAACAAAATTTTGTTGTCAAATCTATGACCTTGTAATGAACGGTCCAGATTGAATACAAAATTACAATATTTGAATTACAAAAAACAAAAATTTCAGCCCCCTCATGGCCGAGGGGCCATGAATTGTGTATCCTGCAATTCCTTTGACCTGCATATGAATTAGGAACATAATCAGGCTCCACAACCAACTATATATATATACACACACACACTCAATGTAACTTCATCTTCTTTCTCTCACAGTCTCCTCTCTCAGAATACAATATTTGCAATAATACACAGCCACAATACAATTCCCTCATAAAAGAGGGTTTCCTTCTAGGGAAAAAAACCCTAGCATAACTTCTACCATCATATATGTGACCTTATAATGAACGATCCAGATTTACAATGAAATTACAATATACATTTACAAGTCAATTTTTCCTTTGGGGGCCCGCTTGCCCCCGGACCCCCCAACCAAGGGGATGGACCTCGTAGAGGGGGTAACCCCCCTTTTCACTACCCCACGTGGAGGAGTGTACATTCTTCTGGGGTGTAAAGTCTTCATGGGGTATAAACACGGCTAAAAACAAAGACCTCTAAATCATGAAGATAATCAGGCTCCACAACCAACTATCTATACACACACACACACACACACACACACACATATTTTATGGTTACTTCATGAGGGGTGAATATGTTTTGCTCTTTCTGATATGCCCTACATTCATACATGATGTACCATGATTATAATATAAAATGCATGAAATTATGGGATGTTTCATTAAAAATAATATGAATTTTATATATGCAAGTCTAGTATTTCATTGCAATGTTATCTACAAATCAGTTTGCACTTCTAGGAATATGTATGAATGTGATGGATTCAAAATTCCTTGACAAAAGTTTCACTTACAAATATTTCCTAAATAGACATGGATCACAAACATGATAAATGTTATTCAACTATAACATGATGAGATGGGAATCGAGATAAATTTCTAAGTGGCGGATATGAAGTTGAGTTGCATCAATGAGAAACGCTATCACAAAAGCATACTCGATTTGGTTATTTGTATTTGAACATAAGCATGTGTCACTTGACTAGAAAAGTATGTGTCAGGGTGAATAAATGGCCCAAGCCAATGAGGTGAGATTTTGAGTCCATTAACTAGCATCATTGGAAAAAATAATGTGATATGTCGGTGAATGATTCATATGGAAGATCAAGAAATCAAATTGATCAAGAGCATCAAAAGACAAGGCGTTTGTAAAAAAAACTAAAAATCCCATTTAATTTACAAACAATAATATACAAGTGATGGGGGTTCTGAAGAGGTTACCCTTAGGGTAAGAAAGGATGTATTATCCCCAAGTTAAACAATGTTTGACAATCAAAGGGCCTCACTAGATAGTCCCAAACTTACCTTGACCTAATGTGCCATTGGAAACATCATAATCGAGGACTAAGGAATGAGGGTGGAATTTCCATTCATACATGGCCTTGGAGTGAATTTTGATAGCTTCGTTATTTTTTAATGAATGTCGATGATCTTCATCAATGCTCTCCAAAGCCACAAGGCATTGTTCAATAGGTGTGGTATCTGGAAAGAGTTCAACTGGCATTCAGAGGCTTGGAATTTTTCCTTTGATGGGAAAAAATGCTTCCACTATATGGACAAGATGGAAAAGGGTCAACCATGTGGTAGTTTTGATTGGGGTCCCATAGGCCTAGAGTGTGGAAAATAACATGTGATGATGTTGGTTTTGTGTCTTTTGACTATCCATTGTAGCATGGTTTTGTGGATTTTGTTAATAGACTCAACTTGGCCATTGGACTATAGATAGTAGGGGATGTTAATTCATGGGTGAAGGCAAGAAATTAGAATATTCCTTGGAACAACTCATTCTCAAAATGTTTGTTTTGGTCTAGGCCTAGTTTCTAGAGGACCCCGAAGCAAGTGATGATGTGGTTAAAGAAAAAAGTAGCAATGGTTTTTGTGTTGTTATTGAATGTTGGCATCACTTTGACCCACTTGGTGAAGTATTTGAAAGCCATAACAATGTACTTGTGACCCCCACTAGATGGAGGATTGAATGTCATAAAATTGATTCCCCACTTACAAAAGGGACTAGTGATAATGACGGGATGCAACAAAGTTGGTGGAGCTATGGTTTTATGGGTGAAAACCTAACACTTCACACAGCTTTTGACTACATGAATGCAATCGTGGAAGAGGGTAGGCCAAAAATAACTAGCATGGATGAATTTCTAGGTGGTGAGCATTCCTGACAAATGGCCATGGCAAGTACCACTGTGAAGTTCATTTAAGACCCATTCATCTTCTTCAATGGTTAGAACCATATTCATTCCTAACCTATATAAGACATCTCTGATGAGGATTTATTGAGGATCTTGGTGGCGAATGTATCGGCAGTCATCTCGAGAGATGCGTGCGTTTAAATTTTGAGTGCAAATATAGGTTATAATGTCGCCATACCATGAGCCATTTGGAAAAATCAAGAAGATATTCTAGTATAGGAATTTATCATTTACTGATGGATCCTTGGTGTTGGATGGGAGATCTGTGATAAATTCTACAAGGACAAACACCTTCTTCCTCTTAGGAGTTATGAACTCAAGATCAAATTCCTAAAGAATCACAATCTAGTGAGCAAACTTACAATAATAAGTTTCTGATTGAGCAAGTATTGCATGGGGTTGGAATTTTCAATGAATTTGGTGGTTTGAAGAAAAATGTAATGATGCAAATTATGGATGATGTGAATGAAATCAAGAGCTAGCTTCTCCTCATGATTGTAGTGGAGACGATATCCTAACAAGTTGTTTTCTCACGTAATAGATGATATACTAATGGTCATCTTCCTCTTGCTAAACGAACACTCCATCAGTGGAAATGTCCAAGGCAAATAAGTAAAGAAGGTTATTAAAGTAAAGGGGGTTGATTAATGGGGAATTGGAGAAAATATGTTTCAAATCATCAAAATATTGGTGTGTTTGTTCATCCCATTGAAATGGGATGTCTCGATGCAACGACCTTAAGAAATTGTGTGCATGTATTCAAGTAAAAAGCATCGTAGGAAGTTGGCTTTCCCTATAGACTTTTTAGTTGGAACACATTCTTGGGGGGAGGTATTTCAAAGGGTCCACTTGAGGGGGTTCAAGCAAATTTTGTACTTCTGACATCATTGAAATACGGTACAAAGGTCTTCTAGGTGTTGAGACTACTACTTGGACCGAGTTGTGAGGTTTTAAAGATAGGAAAGGATTATATAAGAGAGGTCATGAAATATGTGTTTTTTGACACATTGGAAGGTGTCTCTAGTGTTTTTTAGACCGAAGGGCATAATTTGATAGGAAAAAGGCCCCCAGGGTGTGGTGAAAGTCATCTTATATTGATTTACATGGAGGATCTAGATTTGGTTATGCCTTAAGAATACATCAATGAAATAAAGGGCCTCCTGCTCAGTGCATTCATCAATAACTAGGTCAATGAATGGTGTTAGGAAATTGTCTTTAGGACAAGCTTGGTTCAAATCCCAAAAATCAATACAAACACAAATAATGCCTTGCATTTTGTTCACAGGGATGGGATTGGAGACCCATGATGTGTATGCAATGGGGTATATAAAATTGTCTTTATGAAGGTTGAGGATCTCGGCCTTGATTCCCATGGCTTGGGGAGGGTGTAGAGGCCTCTATTTCTATCAAACAGTGGATGCATCTAGCCATGTGTTAATTTGATGTTCAACAATGGCCATATCGAGTCCAGGGATTTCAGCATAAAATCAAAAAAAAAATTCATGAAACTCTTGAAAGAGATATTTATACACAACCATTTCCTCTAGGGAACATGTTGCTCCATTGAGAATGCATTCCTTGATGTGTAGGGTTATTTAAATGTACACTTCTACAGTGAGAGAAATATTGACCATATTTCCCTCTTCGAAAGCATCTAAGGATGAGTCGATGGGGTTTCTAAACCAATAAACATATCCATGGGGAATGAAGTATTTGATTTCAATTGCATAGATTTATGAATATGGGGAAGGTTGAAATTCCTCCAGAGAGAGGAAGAAAGAATGATGATGCATTATGTCCCTTGGGAAGTCAAGTGTCATCATCACCTCTAGAATTTTCTCATCAAAGTGGAAGATGTGGGGAGAGGAGGTGATGGAATTATAAGAGTCATGAGTTGGTTGGATTTTCCTTTTTGTTCCATAAATGTCACATGTGTGTGACACAATTCTAGGTACTAAGGTGCCTAATGATGTTGAGATAGTGAAAACAAAGTCAAACTCTAGCCGAGGGGAATTTGTAGCCTTGCTTGGGGTTTGAGGCAAGTGTTGATACCTAAAGTCAAGGAGTGATTTTCATGGGATATAGGCTCAATAGATGTATAAATGTAACATATGTGTACATATTCATTTGTGTCGTGGGCTCTAGGAGGAGGGGGAATATCCTATCAAGGACTCTCCGGGGAGTCGAGTGAGGTAGGAGGTGGAAACACCTGCTAAGGATGACTGAGGAATTAGACTAGATAGGTGGTGGATATTCTCCTGATGGGATGAGGGAGGAAAGACCAAGGTGGGGGTTTTGATGTTGGTTGTTCCCATTTGAGGGAATGACTCATGAAACCGTCAAGCTCAGGCATGTGATAGATCCACTACTCAATAATTGTAGGGCAGAGATAAGTTGGATGGTTGAACTAGCCTTACTATTTTGTGATCCTGCCGACGTGGACACATAATAAATAGTGGTGGACCTAGGTTCGCTAACTACTAGAGGTTGTGATATCAATTGAAGAGAAGGGTTTGATTGTGTTGGATTCTACCAATAAAGGGCATGCACAATGAAGTATCTTCTATCAACATATTTGTTGTATAATGTGCACTATTAAACCCAAAACTATTTATAAAAAGAAAAATAAAAAGAAAAACTAAGAGGGCCCAACAGTGCGCTTTATAGTATATAGCACACTCATGCATATTTTTTATACACTAAAACCAAAAAAACCTAAATTTTTTAAACAAGAAGTCCAAACGGTGTGCCATATAGTAATAATACACCAAGTTTACTTTTTGTACAAGCACGTTGTGAAACTCGAAAACATTTTTTCAAAAAATATTGATAGGGATACGGTTTGGGATCTAATGCAACAAGGGGCTCCAATCCATAAAATATTTTTACATCAAAATAATCATTCTTACCTACAAATACCTAAAAAGCCAAAAAATAAATATCGTACTAGAAACTAAACCCTTGTAACTGTAGTTTACAATAATATAAAACAAAATGGAAGCAACAACAAAGCCAGTGTTTGCAACATTGAAAATGAATTTAAAACGATTCTATTTTGTTGAAATAAAGAGAATGAAGTTACATACTTGAAATTTCACTTTTGCAAATTTGTATGTAACCCACGATGACCCCTTAAAATTTTCATTCTTTACAAAACTATCTCCACTCCTTATCTAGGAGGATCTCTAAAACCAAGCAAAATTGATGTTCTTGAATTCTGATGAAATTGTACTCATGTCGAAGAGCTCGACGAGAGATTTGCAACTACGCTTGAACGAGGTCAAACAGACATCATATGCGAAATTTATCGTGTTTTGAAGTTTTGGACAGACAAGATAAAGGGTTGACAGGGATGACACGTGGCATCACCAGGATGTGACATGTGGCAGTACAAACTTGACATGTGGCAATAAGTACCTGACATGGACTATATGGATGATGGCGTTGCATTGTACATATGATGATGTGTCATTGTATGGATGATGATGTTGCATTATATGGATGATGATGTGGCAATATGGCAGGCTAGTGTGTCATGCTAACATGGCATTGACGTGGTGTTGACTGTGCACTGACATGGCAGGTGACTCTGTGTTGACGTGTTCAATGACTAGGTAGGTGATTGTATGTTGACTATGCATCTAGGTGGTCGAATCAGAAGGTGATGTGCCCAATCAGAGTGTGCCATGTGGCACCCCAATCGAGCTAAAAGGGTCTAGCAACTTCAAGTTTGATGGTCAATGAGAATCGAACCTCTGACCTCGTCAGTGGTGGGCCAACAATTTACAGTGGTGCCATTCAGTGGGACTTGATACAGTATCCAAATATATTATATTTGAATTGCAATCGAATCATAAGCCTGAAAATTGGGGAGGTCCATGGGGTTGAACCCGCGACCTCTGCCAAATTGTCCACCCATATAACAAAACATCACCACATATAGTCTATGTGTCATCGAATTAACTTGGTTAACCAATGCATATAGTTGTTTTTATGTTGTGGTTATAATGGTAAGTTCTAAACGGTTAGGCATACCATATAACAATTGTTTAATATTACCGTTAAACAACTTTATATGCCTTGTTATGGCATGAAATTATAATATGTTGGTTATTATAATATACCATATATTATATGGTTATTGACCATATATTTGATCACCCATAAAATTTGATTGGATATGGAATTGAACCATCGAACCTTTATTATATAAACAAAGGCATTTTACCATTGCACTACAGTTCAAATTTGTAATGTAATTGTTGTAATTTCTTTATATGCAGAAGTACATTCAGGCATAAGATTTGGAAAAGTGGGTTTTTGTAAGCCAATTTTGGCAAAAAGAGTGGAGAGGATTTTCTAAGCTCTTTGCAGTAGATCAATGGCTTTTCATTGAAAGGTTTTTGTTGAGTATTCATTATTATACATATGGGTTTCATGTATAATTGAAGAACAAATCATTTTCAAGCCTTTTTAAATATAGGAAGAGAAGGGAAAATTGTTCCCAAGCATGTTGTAGCCTTCATAGAGAAGCCAAAGACATTTTGTTGCAGTTTGGGGATCCATTTGATGTAATTATGTATTTGACATCATTAATGGAGCATTTGCACGGTTGAAGCGAGCCTAGAGACGTAGCCCAAGATGGGTGAACTTCGTTTTCAACTTGTGTTTTTGTCTTTCTGTTGCATATTTCTTCAATTCAGCATGTCAATTGTTCATTGAATGTTTTTAAATTGAACTAAGTCCATTTACTATTATAAGTTTGCAAATCAAGTCAGTGGATTTTCATATCAACTCTAATCTCTTAAATTTGAAATATCTCTTGCATGAGTCTCCTCTTTAACTTTTGGCACAACAATGGATTAGGGTTTAGGGTTTGTTTAAGCCATTTCTACAAAATAAAATTCCCTCTATTTTTCATTTGATTTTTTAATGCATTGATAAAAAGCCTGAAATCTAGTTATATTAAAGAATATGTTTCCACCTGCAACATGTCTCCAAAATGTAAGTGCACTAGTGTGTTATATTACCTTAGTCACACCAAAATTAGTTTTCAACAAAAACATAAATGCAAACCCCCACAATTAATATTTTATGAAAGTTTTCTTTTGCGGATGTTTTAGGTAGGTATATTATTCAATGCACATAATACTGCAATGTGCCAAATTCAACTAGGTGCACCATTTTCATTAGAAATATGTTAAAAAACTATTTAAAGTTAGAATGTTGCATGCTTCCCCAACTTTCTTTTAAGAATGCAAAAATGTAAGTTATAGAACTCCATAGGATACATAATGATTATTGTAATTTAAAGCTCATGGGATGGATGTTGTCCCCTTTTTTGTGGTGTTGTCCCTCTTAATATCTATTCCGAGAGAATTGTTTCAGCGCATATGTAAATTAAACTCAATACGATATAATTGTTTAATCAAGTTACATATGTATATTATCATTTTAATTATTTCATCCCTTTCCAATCATTGGCTTCATGCATCCTCTCCCCATCCTTCCACAGATGCACAATCTATGTCACTTAGTCAACCAAGGTAAGGGGTGAGCAATTCTAATACATTTTAGGTTATGTTCATCGGATATAAATAAGATGACACACTAACATAGCCTAAAATACATTGAAATCTGCATAATTTCCACATGTACTTTTATCCCTCATGAGCATCTCACTCATAATTAGTATCCCAATGTAAATTGGTGTTTATGGTGTACCCAACTCCAAGTTCTACGAGTTCTCCCTTTCCATTTTTAGTGAATCTAGTTTTTTATTTATATTTTGATTATATAATTGAAGGTATGCTACATTTTCATGTGCATTTGAATAATTGTGCATTCAATTTTTTAGGATCTTGATTTGGGAAGAGCGTAGGGAGGATAGGGACATCATAATACCTTTCTCCCTTTGATTATAATCTCTTGTTTTCACTACCTATCCATGTCATGTATCTCTTCTCTGGTGAGGCTTGTTGAAATATTATACTTTTGAGAAGACAATTTTACTACAATTTTGGTTTCACCATTATGGAAATGCAAACTTTTTATGTAGGGCTTTATGCCAATCAGAGCTAATATAGGATATGTAGTTGACATGTTAGAAGAATATTGGCTAGAGTTTCTCTATAATGGACTTTATATTAGTGTCTCTTTTTTATTCGTGCTTTACAAACATACTAAATGTGATTTTTTTATGCTTGAATAAAAATTTATGTTTTTTTCCTTGGAAACAAAAATTGTATTTGGTTGCCTATTGCACCACTTGATCGATCATTAGTCAATATTGTGATCGGTATGTAACCCGATTTAAGTAAAACTCAAATAATTGTTAATTTGAATATTCACTATTATCTTAAACACAAAATCATTAAAAAATTAAAATTATTGAGCATTCTTAAGTAATATTTCATATGCTAACCCAATGAGCCTCACAATGAAATTAATACTATTGATGGTTTTCAAATAAAATCATGATGCTTGTCATGATCAAATTTCACCAACTATTTATTCATAGCAATGGAATCATTAATTCATGCATACTATGAATTGATCACATTATCCCGTCATTAACTAAATCATTATAACTTTAAATCAAAACCGAAAACCATTAGAAACAAATGATGAAATAAATATATTACTTATGCACGCAGTGATCCATTATGAGAAATAATCATCATGGAGAGTGCTTTGTAGATGGGATTCAATGATCCCAATTTGTCTTTCAGTTGAAAATTTACTTTCCATTGGAGTTGAAGTCAAGTATCTAGTTTGTTAATATGTTTTTGATATATGTGATTCAATAATTCATCAACTTCTTTCAACTCAAATTCACTGTGTGGAAATCGATTTGTTGTGTTGGAGCTAAAGTTTTATACAATCATGCAACATTTTACAAGACTAAAAATATCACTTAAACAAAGTATACATGGTCGCTAAATGTAATGGACCATTTTTTTACTCTAGAACCTATGGGTTATGGTCCCACCATGCTCCCACGGTACCACTCTAAATTTTCCATGGCATATCAAATTTCAATCAGCGTATAAATCATGATATATTGCATCACCCTACATGTGTGTGTGTGTGTGTGTGTGTGTGTGTGTGTGTGTGTCTGTGTGTGTGTGTCCAAGCAATCAGATGTATCTTGAGTGGTTGAGGAGGAATGTTATCCTCTCCACCCATGTTCAATTTTTGCTTGTGACATGTTTACTCGTTGTGAACTGATTTTTTATTGGGGATTTTCGTGAACCAATTGTTGATGGGGCTAGCAAGGTACCATCAATCTCATTTTCACTTATGGGCTTGAGATTGGAACAAATTGTATTCCGGTGAAACACACACACAATCCCCCATTATTCCCCGAAATGTCTGAATGGAGGGTGGCTTAACCATCAACAATAACAACGACTGGTAACATTGAGGGATTTGATTAGATTTGAACATTTGGCCTATGGCCTTCCTATCGACAACATGTCTTGGGTGGATGGTTCAACTAATTAAGCTAAACCTTGGATGGATGGTTCAACTAATTAATATAACCCTTAAGGTGTGTGTGTAACCTAAGGATATCTTAATTAATGACTCTTAACTCGTGACAGAAAATATATTAATTAGTCTACTTATTCATGATCAGATTACAAGATAGGATGAGGATTTCCTTCACTATCTTTTTTTTTGGAAATTTGACCTTGGAAAGTAATATCCATATAATTTCCAAATACCATGTTTTTGTAGTGTTGTTACCAAATGTAGAGTCTTATGAAATGACACCTTTCATGATAGTTTAATGGAATGAGTGTTTGTAAAAAGTCAAGATGACATATGAGCAAATTGTCCTAAAGTTAAATGAATTTGTGAGTTGACATTAAAAACTAAATTTCATATAATTAAAGAAGTCTATTATTTACTCTATCACCTTAAATTTGTTGGTCATCCATTTTAATGGTACATATCATTCAATGCATGCCCAAATTATGTTTTCCATAATGAATATGTTCCATTATTCCTAGCACCATTGTGTTAATGAAAATTTGTCTGTGTTTTGCATCAGTGAATTCTGGATATTTCAAATAGAATGGGCCACTCTTATTTATAATTGTAAATAAGTTTCTTAAAGTGAGACATACAACTTAGGTAATATCTCAAAATGGAATGCAAAGTGGTAATATCTCTAAGTAATTTTTCATTCGAAGAGAGTCTCTACTCTAAATAAATTTGTATTTGAAGATGATTGATTTTCCAAAGAGTAAGCAAATACATAACTATAACGACACAAATAACCTAGAATGGAAATTTTGATGAGATAAAATTGGCGTAGATCCATCTTAACTCCAGCTCTATCAAATATCAAAAAGAGTCAAATAAATTGAGGTGAAAATCTTCCTCAAGTTTTGCTCCCTCAAAAACGTTTTCACCTACACAGATTGCATCCCTCTCGACGCTTAATAGAACCGAAGTTAAGATGAATCTATACTAGTTAATATATATCACAATGGATAACAAAACTAGAAATATTTGTCCCTCGGAGTTGTTCTCTTCCCAAAATGATGGCCTAGATTTGTGGCAATTTATATAACCTATTTCCTTAATCACTAATAGCCATAAATGAAAACTTATAGAATTTGTTTGATAAATTTCACTAACTTTCCTCTTTGTTGATACGTAAATAGATAGATGCTTTAAACTTTGATAAAAAAATTTACTTTCAATTGATTAATTAAGGTCGTCATTTAAATTTATTTTTGTTACTAATATTTTTTTAAATGCCAAGTGCAAGCATCACATTGAGCACAAAATTACATATCTCCCTCACATTGCACTGTAGAAATCACCTATGGGGCAAAGACAAATACTCTACCTAATGGAAAGCTTAAAAATAAGAAAAGCGTTAAATTTTTAAACAAGGGCAACGTGCAAGTGAGGGTGGGTCATTAATGACCCAAGGGAACAAAAGGAAACAAAGTTTTCTTGGGATCTAGGAATAGCAACACACAATGACGCAGAAGCCCTAATTGTACTATAGGGTCTAACCATTCTCAAAGATAAAGGGATTAGAAAAGATACAATGATTGGGGACTCCATGGTTATCATGTGATTCCCATACCACCAAACCCTTAGAAAAAATGTCAAAAATGAATGAGAAAATAGAGTTTTTCCACATCATAAGGCAAAATCCCCACACTAACACATAGGCCAACCTTGGAGCATGTTTATAAGAAGGTATTTTGATCCATAAACGAGGGAATTATAGCCCACTCCCCTCACCAACACGAATACTATGTGAAAGTTTCTTTGAACTTCGTTCTCAATGTTTTATAAAGAGATTTATTTTCCGAAGGCTACTCGACCTATTCTTGGGTGTACCATGTATGCAACACTAGACTCTTCCTTTCTTAAGGCTAATAGGCCTATGTTCTTAGTGAAGCCTCTACTCTGGAAGCATTATCTACCTCCTTTCTCCACGTAACTTGCACACAAGAAAACGGGTGACAATGTAATGGAAACTCTTTATTCTCACTAAGCCAACCAATGACAAGTCTCTAACTCTGTCACTAAAAACTCTATATAACCTATTGTCCAGTATGCCAATCAAGTCTATTCAAAAGATTTATGGAATTGTTGTGTGGACTCCAAAGTTGCTTACAGCCCCTCTTTCCTCCACCTCTAAACTGTCATTGTTTGGAGCTATGGAAACTAATTAGTAGGTATATGATGGTCTTCTAAGAAGTAAGCTCCAACTATGGTTTCTTTACGAACTAGGATGAACTCTTCTCCAAACCAAGAAATCTACTCCCAACGGTGAGTTATCTCTTCTTGTTGTTCAAAAATGCTAAAAGGCATGAACACTGACTAACTAGAATTTTCTAGTCCTTCAATATCATTGGAGTAATTCCTCTTAGTCTCTTAAATTGTTCAAATTCAATGTCTAACTATGCAACAAGATAGTGAGCTTTCCATGTGCTCACATGCTAGTATGTCGTAAGTGGGCTTCTTGAACCAAATGCAAGTCCACTTATGGAACATCCACCAAGCTATTCACCATTTCAGTATGGCTCATACCATTGTTCATTATACATTATGATTCTTGCAACTTTGGCTCAAGGATTTTTTTCATTAATTTCCTCAAGGTCTATTTCTTGTATAATCCTCATAATGTTGTAATTGTTCTGGAAGGGAAGCATGCATGTTATAATCTCCCACAAAACAATTCCATATCTACTTTGGAATTGTAATATCTACGTTGAATCTTTTCCCAGCCATGACTAATCAACGAGCAAGGGAAAACAATGGACCAATAGCTCGATGGTTTGGTTGTCACTCTTTTTCCTTTTATTTCTAAACAATCTGAACAATTTTTTGGGAGTTGATTGGAATTCTCCAGATGCCAACGTCCTATCACAGTCACGTACGGCCTCACAAGCTAATACACTCAGCATGTAGGTTGAGCTTGGAATGTCAAGGGTCTTTAGAGAGGAATAAAAGTTGGATACGAAGGAATGGAATTAGAAATCTCGTTGGAAAAGGAAATGGTCTAGCTACCACAGTCATCGATCTCTGTCACAATGGATGGATGGATTATAATTCTTAGTTGTTGGGTTTCATTGTTGTGGGAAATTCCAACCAGCCAACTCAAGGATGGGTGATAATGTTGGGTGTGTGAGGGCGTTGTCCCAGAAATGCATGGTTGAGGAGAATTCGAGTGATAGTGCAATTTGACTTCAAACCATTGCTTGTGGCTTGTATGCCCACCACAAAAACCAATCAAGCATAACATTCTGCAACATTTTGTTTGTTGTAGGAGCTAACATAGTAAAATTAGAACTTATTTATTTGCTATGAATGAAAATCAATAGAGAAACAATTATGTATTGGCTGCATTTGCTTAGCAAAGATAAGACAGAATTCTCAAACCAGCCACTCATGCAGTGACATGTAATTGAAAACAATACCAACAAATGAAACACACCATAAACATGGATTTTACCGTGGAAACCCAAATGGGAAAACAAGCTTTGAAGGTTTGCTCAATTCTCATTTCAGCTATTTCTGGTACAATGTAGCCTCTGGATGTTTATGTACATCCTCCTTCCTGGCCAGAAAAAAGACCCTTTGGAAGTGAAATTACAAGAGGAAATAGGGAGAGTTGGGGTAATGGAAAGGCCAACAAGCTACCCTTTCGTTTCTCGTTCCTCATTATTTTCTACCCTTTATTATTCTTTTCTTTTTATTTAATTCTCAAATTCTGCCTTTTGTCTTAGTCACTTTTACATTTGCATTGATTTACATAATTTGATAACCTTCATAAATTGTCAAGTTTATCTTGCATGTACTGAGCCTTACAACCATTTGTTGGTTTGGATTACACCTCCCCCATTGAGAGGCTTTTTGGTCTCCAAAAGCTCAAAGGAAAGCAATATGGATCAATGTACCTTATTCTGCTTCTTTGGAACATGGCTCTAACTCGGGCTCTTGGCTACAACTCTAACTCTAATTGTGGCTCTTAGCTATAGCTATGGCTCTGTCTCTGGCTCTAGCTACTTTGTCCTAGCTATGGCTCTAGCTCTGGTTCTGGCTCAATTGTTCCCCCAATAGAGAAGTCTGCTCACTAACTCTTGGCTCTAAGCAATCTCCAGATCCAAACTTTGGACTCAACATTCATTCTCATCTCACTCTCAGTTTTGGAGACGGTCCATCTTGGCAGTCATGAAGCCAAGTCAAAAGTTGGTCTTCTTGTTCAGTGTGACCCCAGCGCACTTCTATCACGTAATAGTCTCGGAAAAGGAAGTGTGGTCTACATTTTCTTTCTAGGATCAGTTGTTTCCCAACATTGAAACGACTCTTCGATGCCTGCACATGCTTGCAAGTACGTCATGGAGTTCTCCATAACTCCTCCCTCCAAGGTCATTGACCCTCATGCATCTGTCTTTGGCACATCTTTAGGAAGGAAAACTTCTTTTGAAATATTTTCTGTAGCAATCGGAATGGTGCGTCCTTGGTTGTTGGCATCAACCTGTTGTCATCTTCGATGGTGATGCAAATCTCACATGCTGCTATCTCTCCTTGAACAACTTCATCTCCTTGAATTGGAGATGCAGGCATCTCTTCATATTGTGTGCTCTGCACTCTCCACACCCTTCTCCTGGTTGTCCGGCTTCAGAAGTGAAAATTTGGATGAAATCATCAACACTTTGCTTCCCAATGACCACTCAAATTGTAGTGGTGGAAAAAAATATTGGCATTGTTTTATGCACTACTTGATATAGTTCTCCTCTCCATGTGCCTCTAAGTTTATTGTTGAATTGGGGAAGATTTCTTGCCCTTTTTTCTATGAAAACAATCAACCTTGTGACATATGGCTTGCTTATCCCAAGAAGATGACTCAAGATGGCCATTCTTCTTGCAAAATGAACAATCCTTTGAATAACAACAATTGACAGTGTTGTGGCCTTTGCTCTTACAACAATGACAAACAAGGGGTGTCTTGTTTGAGGCCAACCTCTTAGTCTTATTCGCCTTGCCCAGGTTGATTGGCTTGTTGCTTCTTCTGAGTGATCGTGCAGGATGAGCCTTTGCACTTTTTTCATCATTCCCCTTTTGCAATCTACTACAAGAAGGTTGAGGTGGTAGTGGGTTGCCACCTTTATTTGTTGTTGCTCTTTCTCTTGATGAACGGGCCAACTACGGCATGTCTTTCTCCTTCACAAAAGTGGTCTTCATGGTCATAGGCTTTTCCCCTTTTCCATCGAAACCTATGCCTCAATGCTTGACCCATGGGGTTATTACAATGGGGCTTAGGATGCCTTGCCTTCTCTTGCCTAGCCCTCATCCATCATAGCCCATTTGACTTAACAATTTGGAGCCAATGCTTTTGGTATGTTTTTCAAATTCACCAAAATGTTGTTGAGAAAAGTCTAAGGAAGGTGAGCTTACCAAAGTTCTCTCGGTCATGGTGTTGGCTTAGGAAATGGAAATGGAAGGTGGCCCTGCTTCTTGATGCTCTTGGAAAACTGCTTGGAGCCTTGTCAAGGCCTCCTCCTTTGCCAACTCTTGTTGCAGCTAAGCCATCATCTGAATCAGTGTATCCTCTTGCCAGCTATCCAACTAGATGACCTTTTCACCAAGGTGTATAAGTTGAACTTTATGCTTGTCCCAATCTACAATGACTGAAGTGAGGGAGTCTTGGCATTCATCAAACTTCTTCTTTAGCAATAGCAATAATTTGGCAAAGGTCTCAAGGTTCTTCATCTATGCCATCCTCTGGTTGAACATGTGGACCTTCTCTTTCAAATGTTTGTTCTATTCTTGAAGCTCAACATTGTTGGCCCGTAGGTCTTCCAACCTTTCTCTGCTTGCTTTACCCATGCTAAGGTCTACAATATTCTAGCAACTACGTCACAGTCAAGGATTCAACTGCTTTGATACCTTAGGATCCATAAACGAGGGACTTATAGCCCACTCACTTCATCGACACGAATAATGTTCAGAAGTTTCTTTTGAGCTCTGTTCTCAATATTTTATAAAGAGCTTTGCCTTTTAAAGGATACTCGACATGTTCTTGAGTGTAACCTGTATGCAACACTAGACTCTGCCTTCTATAAGGCTACTAAGCCTCTATTCTTAGTGAAGCCTCTAATCTAGAAGATTTATATGGTTCCTTTTTCCATGCAACATACACACAAGAAAACAGATGACAATGCAGTAGAAACTCCATGTTCTCACTAAGCCAACCAATGACAAGTCTCTAACTCTGTCACTAAGCACTTTGTATAACTTGTTGCCTAGTATGTCAATCAAGTCTCTTCAAAAACTTTATGGAATTGTTGCATGGACTGCAAAGTTGCTTACAACCCCTCAAATATATTACAATGCAATGGAAACTCCTTGTTCTCACTAAGCCAACCAATGATGGGTCTCTAACTCTGCCACTGAGAACTTTATATAACCTGTTGTCCAGTATGCCAATCAGGTCTCTTCAAAAGCTTTATGGAATTGTTGCGTGGACTCCAAAGTTGCTTACAAGCCCTCTTCCCTCTGCCTCTAAATTGTCATTACTTGGAAATACAAACAATGATTAGTAAGGATATGATGGTCTTCTAAGAAGTATGCTCAAGCTATGGTTTCTTTATGAACCCAGAGTGGACTCTTCTCCGGACCAAGAAATTTCGTCTCAATGGTGAGTTCTCTCTTCTTGATATTTGAAAATGCTAAGACGCGTGATTACTAACTAACTAGAATTTCCTAGTCCTTCAATACATTGGAGGCATTCCTCTCAATCCCTTAAATTGTTCAGACTCGGTTTCTAACTCTACAAAAGGATAATGAACTTTCCATGTGCCTGCAAGTTGTGATGCCTTAAGTGGGCTTCTTGAACCAAATGCAAATCCACTTATAGAACATCCACTATTCACCATTTTTGTATGGTCCATATCAATGTTCACTATACACTAATATTCTTGTAACCTTGGCTCGGGATTTTTTTTTCATTAATTTCTAGAAGGTCTATTTCTTGTATAATCCTCGTAATGTTGTCATTGTTCTAGAAGGGAAGCATGCCTGGTATAAGATCCCACGAAAAATTCCAAAATTTTACATATCTACTTTGGAATTGTAAGATCTACGTTGAATCTTTTCCCAACCATGAGTTATCCGTGGGAAAGGGAAAACGATAGACCAATAGCTCAAGGGTTCTGTTGTCATTCTTTTCCCTTCAATTTTCAAACAATCTAGGTGAATTTATGGTGGTTGATTGGAATTCTCCAGATGCCAACAACCTCTCACAACAGCCTCCCAAGTTGAGACACTCAACGTGCAAGTTGAGCCTGGAATGCCAACGGTCTTGAGACTAGATACCAAGGAATGGAATTAAAAATCTAGCTGGAAAAGTAAACTAAGGCAACAATCTAGTTACCACAACCATCG
>JASDQU010684104.1:45404-68378 GCA_032191745.1 Picea mariana | reverse complement strand
TATGAGTAGACATTAAGTGAAGAGGTGTATTTCAGTTGTAGTATGCACAGGTTGGCCACACCCCTATAGTTGAGGCAAGGTAGTGCTTGTTGATTTTCCTGCAAACCCAACACACAACTAATAATCCAAACAAAAACACTTTATTAATTGTTAGCATAGCTAGGTTATCAATTAAAAATTAGCAGAAACATTAAAACAGAAACCATAACACATTGCACAAGATATTCGGGTAAACAACCCTTGGAAAAAACTTTGCAGGAAAACCATATATGTGATGATTTTATTTCTATAAAACCAAGGCTCCATTCTTGGGATAATGGCCCTTCATAGGATTACAATGTAGCAATAGCCTAGCCCACCTGGCTACTATCTCCCCCGCTACCTCTTTACACCTTTCCTCATCCCTACCCACTCATACTTGGATGAACTCTCTTCACTCACTCAATGAGATCTCCTCACTCTCTACTCAGTGTGTCCTTCGTACCCTCACACTTTCTGTGAGTCTCTCAAATTGTGTATGTGACTCTCTCACCTCCTCACACAATGTGTCTCATCCTCTCACTTAGGCTTCCTTTTATTACATTAAGTTAACCCTAAATCCAAAACCCTAGATATTCTCCAAAGCGATCAATGACTAAGATCTAATCTCACATTCACTTTAGATCTATTGGTTAGGACTTAATAAACTCTCACTCAAGTTACTAATGTCAACAAACTTAGGAATTTAAGTTGATTAATTTCACATTAATTAAAAGATCATTCACTCTAATAATTACACATAAAGTGAACTTCCTAAGGTTCTTTGAGATGTTACAAGGACGACTTCCACATGCTAGACACAGAGCCTATGTGGAAGTAATTGTTCGATCCTAAATACATCAACAGTGTTGCATGACCTCAAGTGATAAAAGTGAAAAAATTGGGCATGAATGTAGGTCTATGCATCAACACTCTCTTGGAATACTATATCTTTGATCTATTTAATGCTCTAATTCTCCAACATTAAGGAATATCAAAACATTTCCCCTAAATTTGTGTGGTTTTAACTCCATAAGAGTGAATAAAACTTTAAATCAAAAGAAAAGACATAATACAATAAACATTTTCTTGGTTATAGTGAGGGATGGATCTTATGCAATGCCATGACAAATCTAACATCAAAATCTAGAATAATTTCATATTATCCCTTCTAAATGTGTGAGAAACTCTCCACTAGGGATATATTATCCTATACCCAAAGTGTAAACTCAACAACCATGATTAATAATTAAATAATAATTGTATGTGAAAGCTATCGCGATCCTTTGATAGTGGAGTCACTAGGTGAGAAAGAAAAATATAAGGAAAACAAATTATATCTCATTGATGTTGTGTAACCACACAATATTAATGTTTGAGGATTTGACAATTTCCTTGACAATGGAACCTATTTATTATCACACATATCTGCACTAAGCAGAAAGGATTTGATCCAAGTGATAATTATAGCCAATCTAGGCCTATCACCACTATGTGATTTTCCAATCTTATGGGGGTTATATAGGGTTTATATATGTTTTTTTCTAATTATTAATATATATATATATATATATATATATATATATATATATATATACACAACCAATTAAGATAATCACACTTAAGTCTCCCTCTAAACATTCAAAATCACTTAAGAACAATGTAAAAATTGTAAATAAAATTGCATAAGGCGAGATTAGTTTCTTTAGTTAAGTTTAAAAAAAAATGAAAACAAATAGATGATATTATGCACTTTAAGTGAAAGAATTATTCAAAATAGATGCATGAGAGAAAATATGCACCTTAAGTGAAAGAACAACTCAAAACTAGTGCATAAAAGTAACAACAAATCCCCTTGGTGAAGATGATTGTGTTCTAATAATATCCATCCCAAAATCTATTCATAGAACTTCATTAGGATGCTACTCTCTCCACAAATTCATTGTTATCTAAATATAATGATAGTAAATGTTGAATATAACATCATTAGAGTGCACCCTTTGCTCAAAATTGTTGATGTTTCTAAATATAATAAATCAACTCATGTATAAAATAAATATGCACCTCTAACTCCTCAAAAGGAAGGATTCCAACATGCCCAATTAAATCAAGGGGAAAAACTATTTAATATAAGCCTTCTCCAAATATATCATTATAAATACATGGTTATAAGTGTTGGTTTTAATATCTCTCTTCTATTAGTATTGAAGATTCTTTATGGGGTATTATGCTTCTACTTTACCCTCACAGATTGACCCTAGTTCAGATTTAGTAAGCTTCCCAACAAAATCCATTTACAACTATCATCCCCTCTGGTAAACCAGAAGGCAACGTAGTGCACAGAGTGTACTGCACAGTCTCACCTGAGATAGCTCTATGGGTGGTTGCAATACTCAGGTGTTTGCAACTTGAGACTGAGTGAGATCTAAGGTTGTGCATTTTAAACTTCATTCATTCAATCCAACATCTAGTTATAACATTAATTATATGCATGCATGTGGAATACCAAATCTACTTAGTGGCTTCATTTATCTAACATTCATCAATTAATCAGACATAAATATGCATTCAGTCATTCACATAACACAGTGTTACCGTGGTTCACCCCCTCCTAGGCTACGTCCACAAAGATCTGGCTCTCGATATTTTATTATAGTTTAGAAATATATCACGCCGCACATGGTTAAAATATTATTTCTCCCTCCTTCCCACAGACTCCTCGATCCCTGCAAGGCTGACTAGATCACACCAGGATCCTTACCTTGTGATATAACCCTTGGGATCAAGTCACTCACTCCTTCCCTATCTCACTAGCTTAATGACTCGTACAATTCTACAACTCTGTCTCAGTCAAGGGTGATTTTAAGGATGGAAAATTATTTTAAAATGTAGAAACCTTGGCGAATCTTACTAATCCTTCATATGCCAACTATAAATGTTTGGCGATATTTTTGTAAAAATATTCAAATTTCAAAGGATTTTATATATTTTTTATAAAGTTTTGGTGATTTGTAAGGTAAAATAATTTTATCCTATAGAATTTGGGCGAATCTCAGTTTTGCAAAAACCATGAAAAATTAGCCCATGAGCGAAATTTAGCCCCTAAAATCATCCCTGCTCTTGGTCTGTCTCTGTGTGTGTGTCTGTATCCACCTCCCCATATTTTTGTCCCCCTTATGTCACCTAAGTACTACTTATTTATATCCTTAGCTCACCATCCATTACAATGCATTAAAAAATCCCTAACCCTAGTGTTGTTAGGTATTCCTTGCATGCACGCTTCACCTTCTTCTCTTGCACATGCTACTTTTCCTTCCAGCTATCTTTTGCATGCTTTTCCTCCAAAAATATCCTTTCTTCCTAGCTAGGACTTCATCTAACAAGCCCCCAACACTGACATGTGGCTCGTCCCGAGCCACCTAAACCTTGTGCCCTTCATTGATCTCTCCTGCAAGAGCCTAAAACTTCTTTGTGAGTTCCTTTTCTTGTGTTTCAACATGCTTGATCTTCTCCCTAAGTGCTTCCAATACCTATAACGCAATCTCATCGCTAATCATATTTGCGCACTCCACCTGAGTTTATGCCATGTTCTTCTTTGCATATTATTTCTGTGTAATGACCTCTACTACTCGCTCTTGAAGTAGTTCCATTTGAGCTTGGCGCTCCTTCTGTGTCTGCGTGGCTATGAGTTTTTCCTACATCTTCTTCATATCCTATTCTCCTTTGATGCACTCAGTGATCGAAATTGTCTTCTGCCTCTGCTTGAGGTCCTAGGTAGCTTCACTTATCCTTTCTTCTTCCTAGTCCCACTATTGGACCTATTGATCCTCTTCCTGCTTTGTCCATAGTTGTGTTTCCTTCTCGAACAAGTCGTCTATTGCGCATAATTGTCACTCCATCTCCTCTATCTTCACTGTTTCTTCCTTCTTCCTCTGCTCCTTCACCTATGGTGGAGTGGTAGGTATGAGTTGTTCCCAGAGGTGCTTGATCTCTTGTCTGTATTAATCAATTTTCTGCACAACATAATCAATATTTTGCATCTTTGTGAGATCTACTATCTGCGTGCTCTTTGGGATTTTCTCATTGGCTATGGCCAATCCATTCTCCATCCTATCTGTGTGGTCCTTATCATATTTGTTTTCGATATTGACCTGCTCGAGTACCAATTCCAAATAGTATTATCTATCCTTTGTCTGCTGCAATTTCATTGTGTCTGTGTGTGCACAGGAATATACCTCCTGCACTACACTGACTTGCAGTTTATACAAGGCCTTGGTTGGTATCTGCATCATTACCAACTATATTTGGGCAAAATCCTTCAAGGGTGTCTAACCCACAATTTCATCCATGCACAACATGTTGGGTGTGACGTGAAATGTCAAGCTCAGCTATGTTGTCGTTTGAATCCTGTCCTGCTCACTCAATCCAACCTTGGCTCATGTCTATGATGTTGTTGGGGTTGATTCTATTACTCTGTTGGCCCTCTGTGTTTCTCTAATTTTATAGATGAGCTTCCTCATGTCTTCCATCTCATCCTGCATCATATCCCTTTGGTGTTGAGCTTCATCAAAGTCCTTCGTTGTTCGATCCTTGACCATATGGGCTACGAGGTTCGTGTCATTCTCTATGATCATGTATTCTAGTGGAATTCTATGTGCCTTCACTTTCTTGCACTCAACCCCCATTTTTATGACTGGCCTCTTGGTCTGACCTTTCTCCTACTGAGTAGCACTTGATGTGGTTCCTTATGTTTTCTCAGTTTGCTTCTCCTGTTCCTGTGTGGCCTGGTTGTTCTTCTTCTTCCCCGCCTAAGTGCCTTTCTTGGACACACCCCCTTTCTTCTATTGTGCCTATTTCTGACCTGTCCTTGGCTTCTTGGGCATCGTTTTGTCTTTTATAGGTGTATGTTCCTTCCCTAACTCCACCTCCTTGTATGAGGGCATCTCTTGATTTAGGATTAGAATCCTCCAATCCTCGTTCCAATCCCTGATGTCCATTTATATGTCCTCTTCTGTGATGCATTAGCATAGTTGTAGCCATTGTTTATAGGGATCCTTCCATGCTTGGATCCACATTGTATGCCTAGTCTCTTTGAAGTTGGCTATGACCTGATATTGTGCGACCACTTCTGGTGTAATCCGCCAAATTTTGGCGATGCCTTCCTATGGGTTGTTATAATATCCCTTGAATATGGTTGCATTCTCCCTTTTGGTATTAGGGTCTAGAGTGTACCCCAGCGATAGGTATCATGTTGCGTGGCAAGGATTGGGTCTTGCAGCAAAGAATGAATACTTAGGCTCCTTCCATCTAACCAAGGCTATCAGGATGAGTAGCCATGAATAGTGAAATTTTTTCCACAAGTCATATGCATCCTTGCAGTCTTCTAGGAAGAAATTCAACAAATACGGGGCCCAGTTTATTGTGGTGCCCTTTGCACACTATGTTGCAGTTGCGAAGACCCTAACAGGGAATTCCTCCTTGTGGAATTTCCTAAGTAGCTTGCATGCCATGATTTTTGTGGGCATCCTTGTGGTTGTGTCACTAATGCACTTAATTATGATTCTATGCGACCCCCTTTCTGTACCATACTTCTTATTCATTTCCTCGGCCAGTGCCTTCTCCTTCGTCTTGTCATCAAGGAACTACGCGTGTGTCTCCCCCCATGTTGGTAGCCCTGTGATGTATGAAATGAGATCCACGTCTATCGAGATGATATGTTCTAGCCACAGGTATCCTCCATGGGTGACTGCCATCAACTTCTTGACACAATGTTTTACATCTCAGCCCCTCCCAAAGTGTAGGATGTCCAATAGGCCTAGAATCACGGTTTTGACCAGTCTTGTTGCCCACTAGCTTAGTTGGTTAATTGGTTCACCAAAGGGTCCTATACCCACAGTTTCCAGGTAAACTTTCTTGGCAAACTCTGGGAACTTTACTGTGTCAGTCACATCATGGTCTAAGTACCGCAATTTCTCCACATGGCCTAACATGTTGCCCGCGATACGTACACCATCCAGAATGTGTGGCAAGACTATGGTTGTGGAAGCCTACTTACGTGGTGATATTGGTACTTGTTGTTCTCCCTTTCGTTGTGTTGGCTGACTCAAGGTTCCAACCTCCATTGTTTTGTCTTCTACATACTCCTCTTCCTAGCCAGTGACATCTTTGACTATGCTCTCTTATGGTTGTTCTGGCGTGGTTGTGTGTGACCTCTCTGGCACCGCCATTTCTTCCTGGTTTTGGACCGTCCCATTGACTCTTGGGGCTTCTTCAGGGCTTTCGAGGTGTGAATGGTTTCCTTCGTCCTCAACCTATTGGCCCTATCCCCCTTTTGGAACATCAATATCCATGCCCATTGGTGTTTTCTATTGGGTTTCATCCACCATTAGTGTGGGGCTTCCTAGTGTCATATCGGGTGACAAGATTTCATCCATGTTAATGACTTTTGGAGGATGATGTGGTTGTTTTTCGCTTCCCTGTGGCTACGGTGGTGCTCTGACGTTGCTTCGAGGCTGTCTGTAAGTTTGGCTCGGCTCTCCCAGTTTGGTTGGTGCCATGGTGGTAAATATCTTGTCCATCGAGCTTCATGGGATCTGTAACCTCTGCAACCTCACTCTTTGCTCTGTATACTCTATCGCTCTATGATTTTCTCAATTTTACAATAACCCTTCCAATCCCGACGTGCTTCCTTTATATATAAATTGTGTGAAGCTTCTCAGAGACTTTATCGAAATTGTGTTTTCAATGAACTGACGCTTCCCGCGTACTTGCCATTGATTTCCCTTTCCATTGCCAGTTGGCGAAATTAATGTGGCGTCATATCCATCATTCTTATCATTTAATTTTGGTAGTTGTCATCCGCTGGTGCTTATTTTTTGTACCCGCCATTTCTGTTGTTTCCACCTTTTAGTGACCATTGGTCCTTTTTCTGTTAAGCTAACATTTTTGAGTGCATGCGCTCATTCTCTTTTCTGCGCGCTACTCCTTTGTTGATATATTTTGATGTCCGGTGCGGTAACCCTTTTGTGTTTTTTTTTTAAGTGTTAGGAGGTCGATTGTCCCTATGCAGATTCAATCGAATCCCATTGATCATCCCTATGGGTTTTGTTCCTCCTAAATACTTCAACTGTACAACTCCCCCATCTGTGACAGTCCTTACTTCATCTGGTCCTAACTAATGCATTCTGAGTTTTCCTGTGTGTTGAAGAGATTTATTGTCATACACCAAGACTAAGTCTCCTTCCTTGAAATTCTTCCTTTTGATATGTCTATCATGCCAATATTTGTCCCTTGCTTTCTGTACTTCTTGGTGAAACCCTACTAGAATCTTAGCTTCCTCCATGATCATCAACTGATTTATCCTTTCCTGTACTGCACCTCACTCTATCATGTTTGTAATTGTTGCTACGTGCAGACTAGGTACCAAAACTTCTAGTGGCACCACTACTTCTTGTCCATACACCAATCTGAATGGTGTATGTCCTGTCAACTTTTTGCATGTGGTCTTGTACGCCCACAATACTGTTGGTATATTCAAGTCCCAATTGTCCCTATTAATGCTACAGATCTTTGTCAGTGCAATCTCGAGGATTTTGTTAAAGGCTTCCAATGTTTCATTTTCTTGAGGATGATATAATGTACTCTTTTGATGATAAAATTCAAACTCCTCAGTCATATCCCTAATAGTGTTTTTAATGAAGTGAGTTCCTTGGTCACTCATAAAAATCCTTGGGCATCCAAATCTAGTGTTTACATGCTCAAACAAGAAGTGTGTTTCTATCTCTACGCTGCAATATTTTACAGGTGTTGCTTCTTCCTATCTTGTTAAGTATTATGTCGCAATGATAATGTACCTTGCTCCTGTCCTTTTTTTTGGTAGGTTAATTGGTCCCACAAAATCTATTACCCATTTGTCAAATACCTGTAAGGTTACTTGTGGTCTCAAGGGCATCTCGCCCCTTCTATTCATCTTACCAACCCTCTGGCATGCATCACATTTCTAGCAGTAGTCCTTTGAGTATCTATGAATAGTCGGCCACCATAGTCCTGCGCGTAATACCTTATGCATTGTATCTTTGCCTACATAATGTCCTCCTGCTATTCCCTCGTGGGATTCTGCTAAAATCCTAGGTCTTTCATGCTTTAGCGCACATCTTCTCAAGATTATATCTGCACCCATTTTGTATAACTGTCCTGCAATCAATTGATAGTCTGCATCCCTAACTACCAGGTTTTTATTCTACGCGGTGTTGAATTCTTGTGGTGTAGTCCCTGTATTCAAGTACTAGATGATGTCTGCGAAGTATACATCGGTTATCTAGATTCAAAACAACTGTGGGTCGGGAAATTTTTCCTCTAGATTCGTAGGTTTCTTTCCATTTTTTATTCTTGACAGGTGATCAGGTCTTGCATTCAACTTTCCTAGTTTGACTATCACTTCAAAGTCAAATTCTTGTAAGAACAATAACCATCTACAAATTCTCCCCCTGAACACTAGCTTCTTGACAAGGTATTTGAGCACTGAATGGTCTGTGAACATCTTGAAATGTTTCCCCAGTAAATAATGCCTGGATTTCTAAAGCGCATAGACCATCATTAAGCCTTCCATTTCTGTGGTATTATAATTTTTCTCTGATTCTGACAGTTTTCTGCTAGCAAATGTTATAGGATGGTCCAATTCTCTTTCTCCTGGCTGCGCTAGTATAGCTCCAAGTGATATGGTTGATGCATATACATGGACGTGGAACATATTTTACCAATATGGGAATACCATTATTGATGCATTTACCATCTTTTATTTTAGGGTGTCCAATCTACGTTGACAGTCCTCATTCCACTGAAACTTGTTGTCTTTCCTTAGCAATTTCTCCATTGGCATGGTGATCTGCGCATACCCCTTTATAATCTTCCTATAGTATCATGTGTGTCCCAATGTCTCTCTCAATTGGAATACTGTTTTTGGTGGTGGTAGATTAACAATTACTGCAATCTTGGTAGGATATACTAGAAAGCCTTTCTTGCATACTATATGGCCCAATAGTATCCCAAAAGGTGTTTTGAAGATGCACTTATTGATATTTAATGATATTTGACATTGTCTGCATGTTTCTAACATCATCCACAAGACCTCTACATGGTCTGTCAACATGCTATAGACTGTCCAATCGTCGAGATATGCCTCTAGAAACTGGTGGATGTATTCTGTGAATGCCGCTATAACTACTCTGGAAACTATTGTTGGTGCATTCTTCAATCCAAACGGCATGACTATATACTGGTAGGATCCCCATTCTATGGAAAAAGTGGTCTTGTATCTGTCTTCTGGTGCTACTTGATATGATGTTATCCTAAGAATCCATCGGTGAATGAGTAAGCTTCTTGTCCTCCTACATTCTCCAACACTTCATCTGTGAAAGGAGTAGGGAACGGATCATGTAGGCATGCATTGTTCAACTTCCTCAAGTCGACACATATTCTTATCCCCCTTGTTTATTCTCCTTAACTACCATCGGGCTTACCCATTCTAATTCCTCTACATGTTCTATGATTCAAGCCTCTAACATCCTATCGATCTCAACTTTGACCTTTTTCTTATATATCAGGTTCATTCTATATGGTCGTTTTCTGATCGGTCTTGCCTCAGCTATAAGTGGTATATTCATTTCTCCTAGCTCTCTTTCTATGCCTTTCATTTATGTGAATGTTGTTGGGAACAAATCGTTGTAATCGGGTAGTAACTTTGTTATACTTTCCATTGTTTTCTCATCCTAGTAGTCTCCAATGCTGGCCATTTTGGGATTCTCAACTATCCCAATGTTGACTTTCTTCCCCTTGATCGACGTAGAAATTAATTCTAATTCCAACGATGGAACTTCCAATTCTCTTTCACCTTCACTTTGCTCAATCTAAATATCATGCGGGTCATCTTCATCTGGTGTTTCTTCCTGCACATGGTAGCATGACAATAGTTCTTTTACTGTCTGTCTGTTTTGTTGTTGTTCTTTTGTCATGAGTTCAACTTCCAGTTATTTAATGAATATCACCCCTCTAATTTTTTTAAATGTTGTGTCTCCAAGTGTTCTGTTGGTGCTTCCTGTCCATCATATTTTTGTAGTTGGTTTCTTCCTTGTTCTACACCAAACCTAATGCGCAGTAACCTCTTACATTGGTACCAATATTTCACTATTTCTTTGTGCACCCCCCACCATCTTGCAGGTGTTACCTTGAGTGCTATATCCAAGGCTAAGAGCCTCTGATTTTCTAACACTTCATATTCGTACCATGTTAAGAATTCTTCTAGTTCATTTACTCCATGGAAGTTTGGAGGTTCCTTTATCTCCAAACCTACCCATCTCACTCTGCGGTCTATTCTTGTGCATCTTTTTGTGGAGACTTTGTGTAAACTTTGCTACCAATTTTCTAAGCCTATATCTGAGTCTGACGCACATGAGGTGATGCTTCACCAACTTAATATCTCATCTGCAGTTGGGTTAACATAATATTATTTCGTGCAGTTGTTCTGTACAACTGGTTAATTTCCTCCAGGTCCAAGCAAGTAGGTTCTACGAACCTTTCCCCTTCTAATGGGTCCAATGGCACAATGAATCTATATTCTCCTTACTCGAAGGTCATCTTCCATGTGTTTCAGTTGATTATGGCTTGGTTATCAAATGCCCAATCCAAGTCAAGAAATGTTGGATAAGGTGTTGTTCCCATCCACTATCTCGATTACTTTGAAGTCATCTTTAGTCTGTACTCCATCCAGATCTACTGTTACTCCTTTTAGTCTTCCAATTGGTAGAAATCTGTGTTGATTTGCTAGTTTTAGATCAACAGGTGAATATCCTAATGTGGGTTCTCCCATACATTGACATGTCTTCTTGGGTAATACATTGACTTCGGATCCTAAATCCAGTATAATGTCTCCCATGTTAAAATCTTCAATGTTAGTGTTCATCTTGAATTCCCTACTTGTTCTCCTCTTTGTATGTAGGTGATTGACTATTTTATGTTCTAACTTTCCTTCTGTTTCTATGCTGCATCTTTCTAGCATATTTTGTAATACCTTAACAGAGGATGGATCATTTTGTAGTCTAACACAGGATTGAAAAAAACACTTAATCGTACTTACTTGTCCGAGTTGTTCTGTTTCTTTGGTGTGATCCAGCGATGGAGGCATCTCGTACTCTAGTACTTCCTTATTATGATGCACAGTTGATGTCGATGCAATGTCTAGCTTCAAGAATTCTTGTCTAGATTGCTTCAATATCTCCTTCTCGTTCTGTGCATCAAATTGTTTCTTTGGTTTGGTATTCTTCTTCACCCATTGGTGTTGTATTGGCTCTTGTTGTACTGCATCGTTTCCTATTTTAGCTCCTCCCCGTGTAACTATGTTGATGTTTCTCCCTTCATCCCTTTCTTCTGCTGAAATCCACTGAACATTATGATTGTCCGGATTCCTCTTTTCCTCGATCTTCCCTAATAGTGTCAGACATTCCTCCGTGGCATGATCTAATGCGTGACAATACATACATGTCGCTAGTGGAAGTGGAAATTATCTTGCATAGTGTCCTGGTTGTTGACAATTGTGACATACCACTGCTCCTCTACCTCTTCCAAAACCTCCTCTTTCTCTTCCTCCACCTTTGTAGCCAGCTTGATCCCCTCATGACGCATTATACTGAGGTGCTTGGTTATACTGTGTGGTATTATAGTGTGACTGCACAATGTTATATTGTTGTTGTGCAGTGTTATACTGTTGCTGTGCAATGTTGTACGGGGTTGGTACTTGGTTAAACTGAGGTGTGGCTTGCCCGGTCATCATTTCTGCCTGCATCCTGTATGCATATGATGTTCTTTGCCTCATAAGGTCCATGGTTCTGCAATCTTTGTCATCATGGCCTATTGACTTGCAAAAGTTTCAATATGAACTCTTCGGTATTGTCTGGTACTTCTGCATCATTTGGCAGTGGTATGGATCATGACCCTATTTCTTACAGATCTCACACCAGATTCCTCCTATTGGTAATGGGTTAGGAATTCTTGTTTCCATGTACTGCGCGAATGTTGGACATTCATTCTTATGATGTATTTTTGTCCTACATGTGGTACACCAAATGGCTTCTCTTTTGTCCTTACTTTTCTTTTAGTTGAACTAGAATGTTAAGTTCTTCAGATCCTCCTTCAAATCCTCTATGGTTGGATCTGTCTTCTAATATTGGTTTTCTTCCAGTTAAAGGGTTGCCTGTAGAGCCTCTGTCTTTGTCTAAAACTTATGTTGTCGCAATGGGTACTTCAAGTATGGTAATAGTGAATTGACGAACAAATGCCTATGCTACATATCTATCATGACGTATTTTATCTTTCCCTTAAGTCATTTGAATATCTGGTCAATATCCCATACAGATTCTCCTAGTTTATGTCTAATCTCTATCATCTCGTTCATGTATTTATCCTCTGAACTAGGCTTCTAGAACTCATTTATCAACAACTTCTTGATATCTCCAATCGTTTTGGTTTTCCCTGGCAGACTGTTTGTTTTCCTCATCTTTGATCTGTTTCACTTCCCATATCTTTTCACAGATAAACAATTGCTTCTTTGGGTCCTCCGAAGCTTCTCCTTTGAATTCTAGTAACCTGATGGTGGGATAATGTCCTGCCATCCTGAATGTTGAACTACTACCTCCGTGCAATGTAGATACTTGACTACTGCTCCCTTAATTGGTTCCCCCAATTGCTTTTCCCTGTGTAGATTTACTTCATGTTGTCTTCCTTCTCCCAAAATTCGGTTGTCTAAATGGTGGTGTTCTTATTGGTGTATTAGTCGCACATGGGTTTAGGGGTTCCACACTTACACTGATATGGATAGGAGTGTTTCCTTCTATTTTCGATCTTGGACCTCTCATCTTCCTCTCACATGTTTCGCAAAGGATTTCTTCAATCTTCTCCACAGCCCAGAGATCCTATGCATCCTCTTCATCACTTTCCAATCCTTCCCTCGCAGCTACGACTCTATTCTTGGTGTTTACCTTATATTGGTAGGATACTCGACTGCACATCTTTCCAGCTGTTTCCATGATCCACTTAATCTAGTATTCTTCCATCATAATTGGGTCCAATACCTCTTCCTTCTTTCTTTTATCCCCTTCTCCTTCCATTTCTCCCTCTCTTATCAGTGCTTCCCCCCTTTCCCCATGCATGCAGGGAAGCTTAGATGTTTGAATCCATCGTCATTACACCTTTGTTATACAGTAATATCTTAATGGAAGTATATAGCGATCTCATGTACCTACCTTGAGGTCCCTTCAAGAAATCTTCATCATCTGCGTTGTACAACTTCATTGTATCTATTGCAAACTCTATGATAAATCTGAAAACAATGTTGTCTAGAAATCTACTGCACGTGTAAACTTATTATCAACTCGTTGTAGTGCATGATATCTAGCTCACCAACTTAATGACTCATACAGTTCTACAAATATCTCTCTCTCTGTCTATCTCTTTGTGTGTGTCCTCTCTATCCACCTCCCCCTATTGTCGTCCCCTGATTCGTAGGATCTTTTAATGACTTATGGTTGAGTTTTAATATTGCATGCATTAATTAACCATTTGAGAAACTTAGTGAAAGAATGAGGAAAGAAGAGGAATTATGACATCCATATACACATATGCAGATCTGAAATGAAATAATAGACAACAAACCATAACATGCAGATTGATAACGGAGTTCGACACAACTTTGCCTACGTCTCCGGGCCTTTGTCTCTATGGGGGAGGCTTCTTTATTTCTGTTCAAAAGCTCGAAAGTACATTGCAGTTGTGCCAATTGGCTACAAGACTACTCTGGTCATGTTCTTCCAGATCTCTAGAACCCTACAAATAAAACAGCACACAAAATGGACGTCTAGAGCTCCCAAAAATGGCCCGACAGCGTCTGCTCCTCAAAATCTTCCCTGCATAAAAATGGCTTTGGCTTGGCTTCTCCTCAGCATAACTTTGCTCTGACTGCTGCTTGACTATCCTCCATTTCCTCAAACATGCCTGGTTTATATAGATTTGAAGTTGGTTTCTCATCTTCAACTTCCTCCCAAAATTTGGGCTCCAAAAATGCCCAATATCTCCCAAAAATGGAGAAAATCCAATAATATCAGGCATAATAATAATAAAATCCCAAAACTTTATCAAAAACCCACTTTTTGAATTAAAATTAGGCATAAGTCCCTAGGCCTTGGCGTGCCCCCCTTATTCTCGGTCATATGGAAGGACATGTGGCCAAGCGCAAGCCCCCCTTTCCCGAACTCCATGGTCTCGGTGTTGGTCTTATGGCGGAGTGTATATGACCGGGTGGTTACAACTTACCCGCGCGCTGAGGGATAAGGCCCACAAAATATTTCGGTGGTTGTATGGTGGCGCGGGATCCAAGGGATGGCCCCTTATCCCAAACTCTCGCATGTGATGCCCGTGCCCTCAGGTATATGGGGGTTTACACGACCACGGGCTGGGGCTTAGCCCCAACCCCCTCCTTTTTGCGCCATACACTACCATGCAATATTCTTTTTATATTGTGGGTTTTATAACATAAGAAATAATTTGGCACATTGGTAAAGGACCATTTCTGAAGTTGTTGGGCTTGGTGGTGGTCATGGGTTCAAATCCCATGGACCCTAAAACAATTTTTGAAACATGCCACTTCAACTGATGACTGGGTGCCATGTGGCTGCCCATGACTGGGCCACGTGGCATCTCCCCATTCGACGGATTAATTCCACTTGTCAACCATTGACTGGTCCAGTTGCCTACCACATGTCTGCCCTGCCAGAAAACCTACCCAATCACCATCAGCTAGAGAGTGCCACATCATCTACTGCACAGTCAGCATGCTGATGTCATGCTGACATCAGCATTGACTTTTTCCCTGTTTGGGCTTCCGATCAGAGCGCGATAACTTTCGCATACGGAGCCCGTTTGATGAAGTAAATATACCGTCAGAATCAAGAAGATAAGATGTACGCAATGGCGCTGGTTTCGTCACAATCCGAGCACTTTCATTTTTGAGCATTTTTAAACCCTGTCAGGCTTCTAGATCCGATTTCGGATCATCCCCCTTCTGTCACCTAAGTACTACTTATTTATATCCTCAACTCACCAACCATTACAATGCATTACAAAAATCCTAACCCTAGCATCGTTAGGTCTTCCTTTCATACGCGCTTCACATGCTTCTCTTACACGTGTTGATTTTCCTTCCAATTGTCTTTTTTATGCTTTTCCTCCAAAAATAACCTTTCTTCCTTGCTAGCCTACATCCAACAACAAGGCTTATTCAGGCCCATGTTCTAGCTGCAAATAGTAGGGTGAGTTAGGGACCAAGAATAACCAAAGCTCAAGCATGATAGAGGTATCATGGGTATACTCTAAGCATGGCATACTTCCTAACCTTGGATTTGAACAATTTTAGGCCTCCTCATAGGCATGCAACTCCTTTCCACTTAGGTAAGTTGCTCCACCAACTATGCATGCTAATTTTCTCTTTTAAGTATGTTTCCCAAAAATATGATTTCTTGAAATACCAATTTAAATGCATGTACTATCCTAATCAAGTTAAACTCTCCAAAAAAAGTAATAACTAACTAGGAGAGTGTTACCTTATAGACCCTCACTCCTTGAGATAAATTCCTAAATCTCAAGTAATGCCTTGGAAGAACTAAGAGGGATGCATGTTTCACCTTACAATCCCTCTTCATATTTTAAGTCAAATTTTCTATGGTTCAAGGGGAGGTGTCCTTAGAATAGGATTACTATAACTTATGCAATGAATTCCAAGGTGAAATGAAGAGAAATTTCTAGCAAATCAATTTTGATATGTTTTAGGAAATAAGATGGATGAGTGAACCAAAATCTAGTGTAATATTGGTCATATGGAGTTAAATCAAGGTCACGGGAGGCTTTCCTATTAAGGAGAAGATGGAAATTGAGGTTGAAATGTACAAGATACAAAGGCCCTTTAATATGAAAATTTTGGTTGAAATTTACAACCATGTTTCCCCAAATTGCAAAACTTTAAATATAACTAGAGAGATCCCAAATGTAAATAAACTATGACACTTATGAAGATTATGATTACCAAGATTGAAATGGGCTTACTTTCTTAGAGATACCTAGTCACCTACTTATCTCCCGTATATTCCTATTTGGGAGAATCCATCTACTGACCTAGCCATAACCTGGTGTTGTGTATCCTCCAACAATGGATCGAGTTGGAAATCGCTAATAAGGGCCAGCACCTAGTCCGAGGGGAAGAAATAAATGAAAAATCAATGTATTATATATGTAATTATGCATTTCTGGAATTGGAAGGGATGCACCTAGAGACAAAGCAAGGGATGCATCTGGGTCTCAATCATAAGGAAATGGGTCCACCAGATCTACTTCTTTTCTTTTCCTTTTTTCCCCAGTGAAGTTATTTTATTTTTAAGGCCAAGAGGCGAACCCCATTACCCTACTAGAGCACACTGCCTCACCACACCTACAGCCAACGCCCCAAACTAAAAACCCAAATCTGGGAAATTAACCCAATAATGAATGTTCTAAGAGAATATTGGATGCTCGTAACATTCCTTCCTTCCCTTTCTAGCCCAATTCATCACCCTATACTGGCGAGGAATAGCCTAAATAGAGGGAGAGCGAAGTAAAACCCAATCTCATACTCTCCTGTCTGTTGGTCTGTGTCGTTCTATTAATGCCTTCCTACGACTCATTGGGAAAAGGACTTATGCCACCATAGTTACCGCTCATACACTCCACCCACCTTGAATATTCTTCTACCGCCCGCATTGTAGTTAACAAGGATTCAGGTGCAAAATCAGGAGACAAGTTTCGACCCATACCTCTTATGTCTAATCCAACTACCTAAAGTAGAGTAGTCCAATTATATTGACCAACGACATAAGGCTTCCTCTAGGTTTTGTGTAGTACATAGCTTTCTCTTGAACCATCTTACCTTGTTAATGGACGCAAAGTCACTTTGGTATTGAGTCTGACCTATGAGGCATGTCGAATCCCCCTACCATTTTATTTTCTTCTACTTTAGCCAATATGAGTTTACATTTATTCAACAACTTTTTCGATAATAAGATAAATTGGTTTAAATCATCTTTTCTTCCCAAGAAAACAAATAAAATAATGATAGATCCTAATAACAAATCAAACAATAATAAAATAATTAGGGGGTTATCCATACATATCCTCCAAAAGGGTTTACCATGTCAACAAGCTCCAACATCCCATCTAAATGCATGAATACATTTTCAATTAATTCCTCTAGTGGGACACCTCCTTCAATTGGTTGACTAACCACAACCTTAAAATGACATGTAAAAACATATGTGCCATTATGTAAGGGGATGGCCCCATATAACAATATATTCTCCTCCATGAAATATCTCAGTCCAATGGTATATACACTTGGATCTATGAATAAAATGGCTCATGACAACTTCATAACATAACCATATGCTAATGACATACATGACGTCCTATACATGCAATAACATACATGGTGTCCTATACATGCAATGGCTCAAACATGGTAGCCCCACTAAATCTCATCTCCCCACATCAAAGGAAATGGTATTTAACGAATGTGATAATAATTCCATGCCTCAAATATATGTGCACATTAATATTTGAGCCAATCATGTGTGAACAACAACCTCCATTATGATATCCAACCCCTTGATTAAGAAATGGACCAAAAAATATTATATGTTCTCCTCCACATATGTGTCATAATCCATTTCCACATGATATATTTGTGAGCCCAAATGTAATAAAAAGTTCCAACGGTTTAGCACATGATTTGTTTCACCTACAATAAAATATTATTATACTTATCTCCACATATGTGACATCTTATGTGATATATTCACGAGCCCAAATGTAATAAAAAGTGCCAACGGTTTAGCAAATGCTTTGTTTCACCCACAATCAAATATTATTATACTTATCTCCACATATGTGCCACCTTATGAGTGTAAGGTAGTGTTCCATAGAAAGGTTGATACATCTTATAAGGAAAGAGGACAACCCCATCAACACATAACTATGATAAATTCATGCATAAACAACACAAGGTAACCCAATAAGAACTCAAGTAAAACATGATATCACCCTTATCCCAGTAATCAAGAGTTTTTCATGGGTAATGCACCACCATAGTCATCAAAGAGTTATATAACCATATCCAAGTGTGAAAACTATCCATACACATGCACAAAAAGGAGTGAGTGCTCCACCTAGTAGGTGTTCCATGTTACAAATATTCAACCTCTTGCCGCTAGACCCATCATACACAAGCAAAGGTGTAGGTGTAGGTGTAGTACTCTCTAGACACGATAAGAAATATATGAGGAGAAACTCCATGATGTTAAGATAAGTTATATGAAGCAAAGTTTAAGCACCATCACCAAATATCCAGTAACTTGTTGATCCATCAACCAAATATATGCAACCATGAAGAGAGAACTAGTGGATCAACCATGACCACTGATCACACAAGGAAGAAATGAGTCTCATCCAATCCAAGGTACCCAAAAAAATAAATGGAAGTACCATCTCCATGTCAAGCCAAAAATCATGAAGTTATGATCTTACAAATCCTTGTATAGTGTGATGAAAATCACATGCATATCCTGCATGCAGTATTAGGGGGAACATACATAAATTGGCCCTAGTTGAATAAATGTCATGACCATTGACTCACCTTTTCACCTTGCCTCCTTAATGCTCTAATGTGCCTATATTTATCTGCCATGTGTCTCAATATAATGCAATATCTACTTTTTGATGATCAAACCATGCATCCTCTATCCATTTCATAACTCAACCACAAGTCCAACACAATGTACCAAAACCATAACACTACTAATGCACCTACCAAATATAGATCACCTTCTAAAAATAGGCATGCCAAAATAGTAGTGTTCATCTTCTAAAAAATAGGAAACTTGGAACATGAAGATAATTTCTAAGGTGATGCTTGCTAAATATAACACATCTAAAAATAGACATTACTAAAAATAATGGTGTCTTGCATGCCAATGAAAATAATCTCATTAGACTCGTCTACTTGCAAGGAACCCAAATATATTCTTTGATTCGACATGCAAGGCATGCAATCCTAAATGTTAAAAATTAAAAGTTTCATAAAACACCTTTCATGTCATAAAAACAAATCCCATCAAGATTGTGATATCGCAAGGACCAAGAATATGTAACTAACTTTGAAATGCAATCCCCAAAACTCTAGCTCCTATTAAGTATTAGAACTACTAAAAATAACCAATTCTTAGACCCTGATGAAACTCCTTGTGTAGTAGGATTTGATCAATGTGAAACCCAAAATGAACCTATGAATGAACCAACATAATGAAATCATGGTAGAACTTAACCCTCCAATTGTGCATGCAATCTAGGGGTTAATAGGTGCCATACAAAGCCACCTCCAAAAACCATAAAAACAAGATAAAATTGTCTACAAGGTAACCAACTAGATTTTGAGTTGTGGGTGGTTTTATCCTTGCCCAATGACAATAAAATCAACCTAGAGAAATTTCCTAAGATATCTCACCGAAGCAAGAGTCCAATCAAATAATATGTCTCGAAAAGGCACAAGAATCCTCAAGTGATGCACATGTCTAGCTTCAAATAGAAAAGTGAATATGATAAAGAATATCCCATAAAATTAATTAAATATCATCCATGAATATCTAATAGAATGGCACATCACCATATTCAAATACATAACTTAAAACTACTAAGAATAGCCACCAAAACATGCCCCAAAATATTACCAAGAAAAATGTACAATTTTGGCTAAAAATAAGAGGGAAAAAACATGAAAATATGTGACATGAATCTTTAAAAAAAAACATTATGGTTGTGCTAAAAATATCACTGGAAAACATCCAAGAACAACACCCTTCTTGTCTTAAAATAGTATAGTGCTCAAATAAAACTCTCAAACAATCTCATTCTATTCACATTTGCAACATACACCATTACACAAAATAAAACTGAAATTGGATAAGATGAGGATAAGTATAGAAAAAATATATTAGGCACCCCCATAGTTAAAATCAAGTGCTTTGATTGTTGAAAATAAGTCTCCAATGAAGTGTCATCCTTGGCCAAATTTTGAAACTAAAGAGAATAATAATAGATGAAAAAGCATCCACATGATATGCGCTCCAACTGACCAAGATATAATTGGAAAAAAGATGCGAATAAAACTACTACATCATCCTCAAGTTGGGTGCCTCCCTTAAATAAATTTGGATTATGAACCTACTCAAAATAGCTCCCCGTGCTAAGTATCTTCCTAAGGTAAAAATAACAATCTTTTGTATTTTCCCCAATAGCTTATGCGGTCCACTCACAGGTTCAAATCCAGCGGGGGTAGGGTATGTACACCTCTGTATACTTTAGCAATCAAATCGTTGTGCAGAGGGGATCCCTTGTCCCACAAACAAGGGGGTCTCATACACCAATTTGGTTTCTGACTTGGTCATGACCTTAAAATCATATTATTATTGTTATCAATTTAAAATAATTAATGTAAAATACTTATAAATAACACATTACTTATAAGTTCAGTAATTTATTATAATAAGTATTTTATATAAATATTACATCTTATAAATATATAAGTTATATATTTAAATTTGTTTATATATTTTTTTAATTTATATATAAATTTTATTTTAATAATTGAAAGAATATTTTTATTATGTGGAGAAGAATTTGTTGCAGCCCATTATGAGGAAGATGCATAATTCCCTCCATACTCAACATAGAGTTAACACATGGAAATTAAAAAATATTAATAACAAGAAAAACATTTCAATGTCCATAAATAAAATACTTGAATGTCCACCTTACCTAAAATATTTTTATATCAACATTATACATACATACATATATAAAGTAATTGAAAGGAAAAAAAATAGTATTTCATCGATAAGTTCTTTCTAAATCCTCGGGAGATGTGTAATTCATTTAGTGCTTAACATAGAGTTGACATGGAAAATTTTAAAAAAATAGTTCAATATCATATATATGTGTGTGTGTTTGTGTGTGTGTGAGTGTTGCAACTTGTTGACCACTTTTTTAGTGAAGGAAAAATGACCAACATTGAGAGAAAATCTTGTGGGGAACAAGAAAGACTCTCCTTGTTTTTATAGAGGTGGTTCTCCTCTCTTGATATTTGTGGAAGTTTCTTCTTATGGACTTAGATACATGTAATGGGTGAGTGCTAAACAACAAAACCCCAACAAATCCTCTAGCAAAGCTCTCATTTAGCATATTTACTTATTAAGCACATCTTCTTATTCATGAAATAAAAGGGAGTAAATATAACTAAAAAAGATTTTATCTACATGGTTCGCTCTCAACAAAGATTTTTCCTTCCTCTTAAAATAATGTGAATCCGGAATCAACTATGACTTTGCAATATGAAAGAAAAATAAAATGGATAGGTCATCAAAGAACTTTACATGACTTTTGCGGTAATATCAAATAATTTTGCAAGGCATCATCTTCTCAAGAATCTATTGATACATCTACCACACATATTCATAAAAACAACTTGACACTTGAATAGTTTTTTGAGGGAGAAATTAATAATAATAACGTAAATGCAGTAATTTTAACAATGTCCAAAACAAGAGGGCCAAAACATCATAAACAAGGTCTCTATGTCAATTAGATAAATTGAATTAAACAACATTTGTTTTTTACAAGTATGTATTTTTCCCCTCTGGATTTGGAATATCATGAAAAATAACTGGAATAATTTGGATAAAGGGATAATCAGACCCAATTCTTCTTGTTTCCAAACATACATGGAAAACATTATGGAAATACTCAAGCAGAAGGAAATATGAGGGAAAACGTTAAGCAGGATAATTCACAAAATCTTGGAAAGGAAAAAACTTGCCACCCCTGAATGCAATAATTGTTTTCATAATCTTGGAACTGATTTACAGTTATGGTTTTCTCCCTTTTGTGCAATGAATTAAAATCTCTTTGATAAATATGAACTTTGATAGTCGTCCCTCAGCTAGGTCACACTTTAGACATTCATAAATTCCTTTTAATAAACCATTTTTTCAAAAACTAATTTGTTACCAAGATAGAAATAATCATGAATGTATTTTGATTTTAATGTAATTATAGCTATAATTTCAGACATGGAAACCAATTCCAACGTGTTCTTCATGTCTCTATATTTCCAACGAGCTCTCATTTGCTCAATTTGGACATTAGGAACTCTAGTTATGGCCTTTGGAAGATAGGCACTCAACAATCATTGATCAATTCTCCACATGAATCTTGGCCCTTGATTTACAAATCCGCCTTATTTATCCCACATTCATTGTGGGAGGGTACTCATAACATATTTATAAATAAATTACATCCCCATATTATTTGTGTGTGAAGTAGAGAGAGACATGGAATCCTGCATAGCTTGTGCACGGTGTAACTTTTGATCACCAACTCACAACCCAATCATCATGTCAAGTCATTGCCAAGTCATCTATGTCCAACCCATACATTCCAAGTGTCACCCAAAGATAGGTCCATTTCACTGCCACATGTCATTGGGAGGTGTTTCGAAGAAAATGGAGGGAATAAACTTAGGACAAGAAATGAGATAAAATAAAATAAAATAGGATTGCGTAGAAATAAAGAAATGTGGAGGTAGGGAGATGTGGTCTGGTAAGACTTATTAAATGGACTAAGTATTGAGAAATTGTGGGAATTGACATTGTAGGGTTAAGTTATGTAGAAAAGTCGTAATGTGGGATCCCACATTCCACATTTAAAAAGTTAAGAAATAAACTAAGTGTAAAAATAAAAATTGAGAAAACTCAATAAAATTAACTAAGTCATGCGGGT
>JASDQU010684104.1:22829-41484 GCA_032191745.1 Picea mariana | reverse complement strand
TACTATATCCTCAAAAAGTTTATTATAGTCCTATCCAACTTTAGATATAGGAGAATTTTATTAGTGCATGCCATCTTGGGCATGATGTCGATTTTGTGGGGTGTCTTCATGATGATTTTTCAATTTCTAGGATAACATCCATGAATATTACATCTATTTTTTATATTTTTTATTTACTCCTTGATGTATCCTTATATTTTCGTTCATTACCAAACATAAAGGGAAGGACTATACATGTAAACAAAGAGCTTGGGTGGATCCATTGGTTGTATGATTACACCTTTCTCTTGAAATTTTCTCATATAAAGTAGGAGCAGGAAGAATGATGTTTTGAAATGCATTAGAGTGGAAGAATAAGCTCTCTATTATGAGAATTCCATTCCATGTATGGCATTGTTGGCTTATGCCCTTTCTTTCATTGTAAAGTGAATTTTGATATAATAACTTGGATGTGATGAGACATACACCATCCATACATATACACGTATTCTTCTTTCCTAGAGAAATTTATCATGGGTATATTAAAGATTATATGGATTTCTCATGCACTCTTCTCCTAAGAGTACATGTCTCCAAGTAGGAACTAGTTCTTACCCCTCATGTTGACATGAGTGGTAAAACCATACTTTCAGGGGTAACAAACCTTATTTTTCTTTGTTTGAGGATGGTTGAGAATAGTGTTCCTCCTTGATGGATCATGTGGTTGATGCTCTTTTTGGTCTTGGTTGTTGGTGTTCATCTTGTATGTTACCTTCATACCATGATCAACTTGCTAGCATTTCACAGTGTTTCTCATTGCCTTATGACTTGATCCTAGTATCTATGGTGTGGTAGATATGGCTCTTGAAGAAGAGCGCCCTAATACTTCTTGTGTATATATTTTGATTTATTGATGACTCTTGACAAGATAGACAAATATTTATATGGAGTTCTTGTTTACTCCATGGATGATTTGGAATTATCATAGTACTTTTTATATTAAGATATGTATTTTCAGGGGTTGGATTTTAGCGTCTATTGTGGATAATAATTTCTATGGAATATTGGTATTACAATAGATCAGTGAATCCACATTAATTTAAGGGTATTGTGCCAAATATTAGTTTTATATTCAAAACCATTGAATATGAAACTACATACAAATAAATGTGGTTTTGATGTGGGCACAAAAGAGCAACCTAGAAAGCATATGATTGTTTGGCATGTATTAAACCTCAATAATAAACAAGAAATCATATTTTTCTGCATTCATTCTAAAGAATTGATTCTAGGAGCCTTGAAGCAACATGAGGGGAATACTTCCAACATTATTAGACTTATTTTAAAGTGACAAATCTACATTTATTTTCTCTAGTCTACCACAACTCAAGAAAGTTGTCATTGTAGATTAGACATTATATTATTACACATTGAATTACTATTCCAACACTTATATCTAATGGTATTTGAGAGGTTTATTCCGAGGTTCTATTAATTTTTGGATTACATATTTGGATCGATGAGATACATAAGAAGTAAATAATATACAACTACAATGATAAGGTTTTAGAGAAGATCATTATTCACTCCTTTATTCAATGCATTACAAAGCATTATAATTGAATAAGGTATGTAGATAATGAAAGATATGTGTTTAGTGGTAGATTTTATTTTGGATTTTCATCTCTGATTATGCAATTGTGACTATTGTTGATCACATTAGTCATCCATGATTACATTCAAATAATACAACAATGGTAGGAAAAATATAAGTATTGGAACACATATTGTTGGATTAATATTTTGGGTGGATAAGGTCTAAACATCAAACCCCAACACTAGAATAAAGGAGGCATAGGCCAACCCATGTTCATCCTTGTTTGGGGCCAACATGTGTTCATCTTTTGGTAGCCGACCTATTCTTGAACAAAAAATAAACAAGTATAAATAAAACATTCCTTTATAACCAAATCATAATTGTTTCAAGAGATGAAGAAGAAAACCTAGTTTGGGGTTTTGTGTGTTTCTTTCAAATCAAGAAAGATTCCTATAAGGAGGCAAGTTATGGGTTGTATTAGATATTTTTTTAGCATAGTACCTGCAAATATGACATGTAATGACAACCTAAGGAGAAACACCCTTAAGGATATGCATACGGTTTATTGCTAGTAGAATATGATTTCATAACAAATGATGATATATATGGGGGTTATTCACATCAATTTGACCATGATATTGCAGTGTAGTCTGAGGTTCCCATAATGGAATTTGAGTAATATTATTCAAGTATTTCCTTGCAATTCTGAAAGTACCCAATCTGCAACATGGAAATATTTCTAAAACAACATCAACTTCAGATATTGATAAAACAAAATCAAAGTGCAATTTCAACCAACAATGATTGAATTTGTTTAAAACTTTGGATGTCGAAATCATGTAATGTTCCCATTTTTGGATTCCCTTACTCTATAGTTGTAGATGACCTTATAGATTTATGTCAGCATGACCATAGGGGTAATTTTAGGGTAATAGTGAGCTCGATAGGTTTGGAGGAGTTATATGATTCTTTCATGGGTCTTCTCATCATCTTTCATCATCAGGATCACTCTTGTGTAGTCAGTTTTGGTTCCAGATCATTTCAACTTTTCACGTAAATTTTGGGAGTATTAATGAGCATTATTTAATGAATAGCACTAAGGTTTTCATTTTTGTAATTTATCTAAGAGGGGTACTTTGGTGTAATATCTCGTTGGAACTAGGATGAAGAGATATAAATAGTGGAGAGGATAGAAAGTGATTTTCAGTACCCAAAAATTCTTTAAAGTCAAAATAAATCACTTTTTGGAGTAAAGGGGGTTAATTAATTAATAAAGTGAATTTTGTAAAGTTAAATTAAAAAGTTACTTAAGTGTAAAAGGGTAAAAGGGTCAGCAAAAGGGTGAACAAGAAAACAAAAGAGGAATGAGGGTGCCCTGTAATGTCCCTTTCCAAATAGGATCTTTGGAGAGGAGGCTTAATGGTCTAAACAACCCCATTAGACTATAGCTAGGACCAAAAATGGGTATCCAGGGTTACTATAGGTCATTCCATCCAAGGATGTTATAATTTGAAAGTGACATTGAGATAAAAGTGGCTAAAAGTGCTTTTAAGCCAACCTAAGCTAAAAATAGAACAAATGAGCTAAAATTAGAGTCAACAACGAATTAGGGTTTTGTGCAACTATAAGAGTAGGTACAATGACCTAATTCATAATTATGTAGATTTTGACTTGTCATTGAGGACAAAGGTGCATCGTAGGAAAGGTAGCTAAGTGGATTCCTGGAGGAATACACCAGTGGTTGATTTCGATGTTGAGAGACACACCCTAGTCACCGAGGAGATCACACAGGTATTCAATTAGTCTTCTGCAACAATTATACAAGTTCTAGTAGCAAGGGAACACTTATTTAGGGTGAGGGCACGACTTCTGAGGAGGTATTGAGTCGACTTGCCCCATATAAGGAGAATCCAGGGATTCCCTTCCGAACCAGTTGAGAGGAAGGCAAGGAACATATTTTTCCCAGTTTCTCGTTAGATTCCAACAGAGAAATCATATGGGGCTCATTTTCTAGCCAGTGAGGTTGCAACACTTGGAGAGGACACATTTGGGGTTCCCAAGCGATCATCATATCATATCTAGGGAAATCCTTCTGACTCATTTCACAGTAGGCTAGGACAATCAATTTGAGACACATATCAGCTGAGTTCGATGGTGGAATCACTAGGGAATATTTTTCCAGTAGTAGAGGGGGTGCATTTCCCCAGGGGGATTCATATGGGATCCAAACATACTAGCAGAGGGTCGGTCAGTCACCAGGATTGAGAGAGACAATAGGGTGCATTGTTTGGGACAATTTCCAGGCATATCCTAGAGGTCTAGCCACCAAGGCAAACGTTCTAGACTTGCAACAGTTGTCGTATGAGTTGTTGTAGCTTACAAAATACATTACACCTCATCCATTGATCTCATAGTGTTTCTCTATTATCGGGTATTATTTTTTTATTTTGATTATTGTATTCCAGCTAAGATCCTCTTGTCATTGACCTAAATGAGTGATTTATTTTATTCAGCCGCATTCAACATTTGTACTCCACAGAGATATCATAATATAAGCTTTGCAGTCTTTTGTTGCAATTATTATTTGTATGCTCATTTATATTTTGTAAACAATTAATCATACACACCAATTAGCAGAGTTTTCTAGACTAACCGAATCAAGAAAATTAAAGTGGTATCAGAGCTTTAGTTCTGCCAGCCTGTGACTAAAGACGATGAGTGTAGAAGAGGATCCAAAGGGTTGTGAGCACATAGGTGATGAATATGTCACTTACAATAGACATAAGGAGAGTAGACCTAGACTTGATTTCCCCCCTTTCACTCCCATCTCAGACAAAGAGGAAGAATAAAATAGGGAAGCAAACAGAAGGGCAGAGAGTGAAGTTGAGCATGAGGTAGAGAGGATGTTAGGAGACAGATATGATAGACCATAGGGTAGTGGTAAGGCCCCCATGAACCTAGAGGTATCCTTCATGTAGGTACTCAACAATGTGGTAGTCAGTCAGCAAGCCATGACTCAGTATTTGGTGCAGATGGCTAATAGATTGCCTATAGTGGGCACCCCAGGCACACAAGCCCCACATGCAGTGTAGGGGAACTCAGAGGAAAGCAGTAGACCCCAGTCACCTACTCGCACCTACACCTATTCGAGTAGGATTCCCAGGACATTGTTCCCCAGATTCCAGAGGGAACCCCTGACAACAACACAACAACAGATAGCACAGAGGTTGCCCACTCAGGTAGAGGACATTATAGAGTAAAGGAGGTAATATGCATCATTGGGATGTGACTTCCATCAAGACATGACCACGGTCAAGTATTGTGGGATCAGACTCAAGAACCACACCAGAGAGCCTCAGAGATGAGGAAAATAGAAGCAGCTGGGACACAACATTGATTTCATCTAGAAAGTTGGTAATCTCACCATACCTTATTTTGACATATCATCCAAATGCACAGCTAGAGCTTGGGTACAAAAGCTAGACACGTACTACAAGATCAACTAGATGAAAGAGACAGAAGCCATAAGTTTCACTACCTTGCACTTGGAGGGTGAGGCACACAAGTGGTGGAATCATGGATTAGTGACGTTAGGACACAACCTCATCACCTCCTATAGGGAGTTCACAGAGAGACTCGGGAGGGATCCAAAGATCCATTTCAGGGATCTAGCCTAGTTGAGACAAAATGGCACAACAGAGGCATTCATCACATATTTTCAGTGGGTGGAAGTGGAAGTGATAGATATATCTGAGCCCAGGCTGATCATGTTATTCATAGAAGGGCTCACATAAACCTTGAGAGGATGGATGAAGGAATACAAGCCTCACACCTTGCAGGATTCCATCTTACACACTCGAGATTTGGTAGACTCATTGTCGAAGACTAAACCCTTTTCAAAACCCTTTGTACCACAGAGGGACCAAGACAGGAATCCATTCCAAAGAGAATGGAAGAGAAATGAGAAGTTGGACGATGATATGAGGTGAGAGCTTAGGAGGAAGAAGCTCTGCTTCACCTGCAAGGACCCTTGGGTCCCAGGACATAGGTGCATGGGCAAGGGAGAGATTCATTATATTGAGGTGGAAATAGACAATGTGGACAGTGAGGAGGAGGAGCAGGATAGTGGATCCACTAACTCAGAGGAGGAGACAACACAGGTAGAGGAGTATCCTCCTCGTAAAACTTTGACACCTGTAGGGATCCACCCACTAATAGATGGTGGGGCCACCCACAACTTCATTGATGCTTCATTGGTATTGATATGGGAACTTCAGACAGAGGCATTTGAGGGGTTTGATATTGGAGTAGAAGATGGCCATACATTGGAGTGTCTAGACAGAGTTTCATACTTGGAGATAAAGTTAGGAAACTACACCGTGAGAGACACATTTTATGTGGTTGACCTATTTGACACAGATGTGGTATTGGGAATCCAGTGGTTGATCACATTGGATAAAATCAACACCAACTACCAAAACTTGCATATGGGGTTTAGAGACAATGATGGGAAGAGGATTATTCTAAGGGGCATGTCGACAAGATCACCTAGAATAGTCTCATACAAGAGGATGGAGAGGATATTCAAACATGGGGAGGTAGAATATGCCAGAGAGTGATAGATTTCTACGTGGAAGGATTCATAGGGTCCACAGCAGTATCAGACAAAGATCAAGAAAATTTTGGGATGAAATCAACAAGTTTTTGGTTCGATTCCACCAGGGAGACCACCTGATAGGGGGGTTTGAGCACACCATTGAGTTCGAGGAGGGGGACAAACCTATGATCACACCACCCTATCATCATCCTAAGAGGTTCAAGTATGAGATAGAGAAATAAATTAAGGAATTTCTAGTGATGGGACACATCAGACCTAGCAGCAGTCCATTCACTTCTTCACTTCTCTTAGTTCTGAAGAAGGATGGTACCATGAGGATGTGCATTGATTATCGGGCCTTGAACAATAAAATCATCAAGAAAGGGTATCCTATCCCTCACATTGATGAGTTGATGGATGAATTGCATGGGGCCGTTTTCTTCTCGAAAATTGATCTACGCTTTGGGTATCATCATATCAGCATCCAAGAACAGGACGTAGAGAAGACAACATTTCAATGCCATTTTGGTCATTTCAAGTTTATGGTTATTGCATTTGGGATAAACAATGCATTGGCTACATTTCAGTCTTGCATGAATCAAATATTTAGGGATCAGTTGAGGAAATCAGTCTTGGTTTTCTTCGATGACATCTTGCTCTATAGCAAGACATGGTAGGAGCATATGAGGCACTTGGATGAGGTATTGAGCATCATGGAGGCACAATAACTATACGCCAAGGAGTCCAAGTATGAGTTCGGTATGAAATATCTACTTTACTTGGGCCACATCATTAGTGCATAGGGGGTATAGTTACACCAGGAGAAGATCAGGGCCATTTTGGATTGGCCAACACCCAGGAATGTGACAGAGTTGAGGAGCTTATTTGGGATATGCAACTATTACAGGTGGTTTTTTAGGGTTTTTTCTCACCTTGGAGCACCACTTATCGATCCCACCCAACATGGGGCCTTCATTTGGATAGATGAGTCACATAAATCCTTTGATCACATGAATGAGTTCATGGGCACCTATCCAGTGTTATCATTACCATACTTCACTTTTCCATTTGTATTAGAGTGTGATGCATCTGATGAGGGTATCAGGGAAGTTTTGATGTAGGGAGGACACCCCATTGTATTTGAGAGCAGGAAGCTTAGTTAGCCCAAGATTTTGTACTCCATTTATGATACAGAAATGTTTTGAATCATGCATGCCTTGACCAAATTCAGACAATATTTGGTGGGCAACAAATTCATGGTAAAAACATATCACAATAGCTTGAATTATTTCCTTGAGTAGAAGGATCTCAGTGAGAACCAACATAAATGGGTGACGAAGGTTGAATAATTTGACTTCTACATAAGGTATGTCAAGGGGAAGAAGAAAATTATGGCCGATGTGTTATCTAGAAGACCCGTGACATGTTCTTTGATGGAGATTTCAATAGATTGGAAATCCCACTTGTTAGTGGAATATTCCAAGAACCAGTTCACTTGTGAGGTTCTAGACGGATATAATCAGGATGACAGGTACAAGGTCATTGAAGATGTCATATTCTACAAGGACAAAAGTCTACTTAGTACCCGATTCATGGCTCAAGAAGAAGATCCTTGCAACAGTTCATGATTCACCACTAGTATGCCATCAGGGGTTTTTCAAAACCTACAGGAAGATCAGGGAGAGGTTTTCATAGAAGGGCCTCAAACAAGATGTTATGAGCTACATCAATGAGTGTGTGACTTTTCAGCAGAACAAGTTAGAGCATACACTTCCAGCAAGGCTACTTCAGCCACTCCCCATTCTAGAGAAGAAATGGGAGAGCATATCGATGGACTTCATCACATGCCTACCCAAGGTCCAGGGTAAGGAATGCATCTATGTAGTGGTTGAAATATTGACAAAGTTTTCTCACTTCTATTCCATATCGACATAGTACAACGCAGTTCAAGTAGCTGATTTATTCTTCAGAGAGGTCTTCATACTTCATGGTTTCTGAGGAACATCATCAGTGATAGGGACAATTGGTTTATCGTGACATTCTAGAGGGATTTGTTTAGAGTGGTGGGGACAAATTTGACACCCAGCACCAACTATCACCCTTAGAAAGGTGATCGAGATCGTCAACAATTGGGTTGAAGGGTATTTGAGGAACCATGTGGGTGGAAAACAGAGAACATGGTTCAGGTGGCTATATTTAGAAGAGAATTGCTACAAAACCACTTTCCACATGTCCATTGGTATGACACCCTTCCGAGCATTGTACAGTTATGATGCTCCCACTTTGGTAGACTTGGTTTTTTAGGAGAGTAGATTTCACAAGGCCAAGGATTGGATCACAGAGAGTCAAGATATTCTCAAATTGATAAAAGAGAACCTGCAGATAGAAACGAATTAGCAGAATATGAGTTTGGATAGGCACAAGATAGAGCGCATCTTTGAGGTTGTGGATTTGGTTTTCTTGAGAATCCAACCTTACATACAATCATATCTAAAGAAGAGTGGGGTCGAGAAGCTCAAGCCCAGACTTTATGGCCCTTACAGGATCATGTGTCAAGTAGGCGAGGTTGCTTATGAGATAGAGATTCCATAGGGGAGAAATATTCATAACGTGTTCCATGTGCCTTGCCTCAAGAAGGAGGTGGGAAAATTAATCAACACTTCATAGGAGCTTCCCCCATTAGAAGAGGAGGGACAATTAGATTTGGTTCCTGAGGAGGTAATGGAGTTTTGTGAATGGAAACTAAGGATCAGGGTCATTAGAGAGTGTTTGATCAGATGGAGAGGACTTCTAATAGAGGATGCTACTTGGAAGAGTGAGCAGGTGTTGTAACACCGTATATTGGTATTACTTGAGGACAATCAATTTTGGGAAGGGAGGATTGTAATGTCCCTTTCCAAATAGGATCTACGGAGAGGAGGAATAATGGTCTAAACAACCCCGTTAGACTATAGCCAGGGCCATAAAGGGGTAAACAAGGTTACTAGAGTTCATTCCAGCCAAGGATGTTATAATTTGAAAGTGACATTGAGCTAAAAGTGGCTAAAATCGCTTTTAATCCATCCTGAGCTAAAAATAGAATAGATGAGCTAAAATTAGAGTCAATAGTAAATTAATGTTTCAGAAATCTATAAGAGAAGGTACAACGACCTAATTCATCATTATGTAGATTTTCACTTGTCATTGAGGAGAGAGGTAAATCTCAGGAGAGGTAGCTCAGTGGATTCCAAGAGGAATACACCAGTGGTTGATTTCGGTGTTGAGAGACACACCCTAGTCACTGAGGAGATCATGCAGGTATTCCATCAATCTTCAGTAGAAGTTATACAGGTTCCAGCATCAAGGGCACACTTATTCAGGGTGAGGGTGCAAATTTTGTGGAGGTATTGAGTCAACTTGTCCCATCCAGGGAGAATCCATAGATTCCCTTCTAACCTAGTTGATACTAAGGCAAGGCACATAATTTTCCCATTTTCTCGTCAGATTCTGATGGAGAAATTATCTAGGTAACATTTTCCAGTTGTTGAGGCTGTGACACTTGGGGAGGACAAATTTTGGGTTCCCAAGCAATCATCAGATAAGATCCAGGGAAATCCTTCTGACCCATTTCATAGTAGGCTAGGACTATCATGAGACACATATCAGTTGATTTCAATGGTGGAATCACTAGGGCACAGTTTTCCAATAGCAGAGGGGGCTCATTTCCCCAGGGGGGTTCATACAGGATCCATACATACCAGAAAAGGGTTGGTTGGTCATCAGGACTGAGAGAGACAACATGCTACATTGTTTGGGATAGTTTCTAGGAATATTTGAGAGGTCTAGGCACCAAGGAGAACTTTCCAGACTTGTAGCAATTATTGTATGAGTTGGCATAGCTTGCAGTATATCTTACACCTCATCCATTGATCTTGCAATGTTCGTCTATTATCGACTATTATTTTTGTAGTTTGATTATTGTATTTTAACTAAGATCCTCTTTTCATTGATCTAACTGAGTGATTTATTTTATTCAACCGCATTTGGCATTTGTACTCTTCGTATATATCATAATATAATCTTTGCAGTCTTTTGTCGCAATTATTATTTGTATGCTCATTTATATGTTTTAAAAAATTAATCATAAACACCCATTAGAAGAGAATCCTACATTATCTTAATTAGGAACATTACACACCCTCTCTCATTATGCATATATTATTTTCTAAAAACAAATTTGAGAGAGCTCTTGTGGCTTTGGGCAGCCTTTGGCTCTTGGGACGAAAACCCTAGAGAGTTTGGAAGATTGGTTTAGGTGGTGATACTATCCACCCTAGTTGGTCATTGAGAGATCATTGAGATCTTCTTATTGTTCTTCAAATGTGGCGGAGTTCATCTTCTTGTAGCTGATATTTATTGATAGTGGTTGAGTTCTTTTTATTGCAACTGAGTTTCTTGTTTGGTGATGAAGATTTGTTTGTGTGTGGGTCACATCCCTTTGTGGAGGTTGATTTTATTAGTAAGGGTTGAGATACTTCTTTGTTGGGTTGAGCTGAGTGTTGTAGAGGCCAATGTTTTCTATTAGGGGCCAAAATTTCTCTACTGGAAACTTGCTTTTGAGGTTGGACACCTTCCTTTTTGAGTTTGGGCTCCTTTTCTTGAAGCTGGGGTGAAATTTCCTTAAGGGTATTGTTGTGGGGTCGTGACATTTATTTTTGGTCACTTATCTAAGCCAACAGGTCAAATACACTATTTTTTGTGAGTTATTTTCTTACCATAAGTGACTTTGCTCACTTATGCATCGATTCCTATGTGGACAACCATATTTACTAGAGGAAAAAAGGGGCATATTCTTCCACAACATAACCATATCATCTGAGGGGACATTGCTGAGTTTGTGAGAAATTTTGGCAGCCAACCATCGACATATCTAGCTCATAAATTATTGAGACGGCCTACATAAAACATATCATCCTATTTCTACATGCCTATAATATTCTCCTTGACTATTGTACATCACATTAATTTAAAGGAAACCCTTATGATTAATGAATAGACTATGTCTTCATAATTTTCTATCTTTGTATTATTGTTGTATATTCACCTATCTATAGGAAACACTTATTTATTTAACATGTCAGAAAGAATTTCTTTTATTTTTTGTTGTAATTTTAAGGACTAGATTATGAGTTGTCTCATTGATATATTGGTGCTAAATCAAATAAATAGACTAGTCATATTTATTCTACATATTACTGTGTGATTGAATCATTGTTGTTTTAGTTATTTTTGTCAATTTTATATGCCAAAAACTCTTCAAAATAGGTCCAATTGTTTTTGGAAAATTTGTGTATAAGCAATACCATATAAACCTCTACAACAACAATTGTTTGACACATTGACTACGCAATAGACTATGTAAAATTCAAAAAAAATTATAGTGGGAATACTACATTGGTATCATAGATTGTATCATAGCTTGTGATCCTTCCAACTTGTGAGGGTATACAATCTTGGCTATGGAAAGCCATCAAAACAATGCAGGGAACAATGGAGCCAGTGGTTCAAAGGGGCAACAAACAAGACAACAAGAGCAAGATGAGGATTTTACAAATTGTTTGAGGGAATATATGGCAGTTAGTGAGGAATTTCATGTATCCATGCCATTCAAGGATTTTTGCAACATCAAAAATCCTGAGTGGTATGAACCCCAAGTATCAGTGGACAAGAAGGTGAAGGTGCCAAGGAAAAAGGTACTAGTTTCTAAAGATTTTGATACTTCTAAAAATGAGGAAAATTTTGACTCTTCATATGTTTCTTCTCCTACAAATGAACACATGGATTCTTATGAGGCCTTAGAACCTGAGACCACAAAGGAGGTTTGGGAAGACAAGGAAGAGGATAGTGCTGATACAATTTTATTCTGGCAGAGTGACAATGTGGTTTGGGATGAGGAGCCAATTGATGACACTGTGATTAGGGATGAAGAAGAACCAATTAATGGCACTATGATATGGGATGAAGAAGAAGCAAATGTTTTTGATGGTATGGGGGACACAAGTCTCTTTTATGTTAAATTAGAGACCATATTTGATAATCCTTGTGGAGAGAAGAGTTTCCTTGATGAAGCGGTGCTTGATCATGATGCTATCCCACCTTTTGGAGATTGCATGGTATCATCTAGTGAGCCAATGGGTTTTGATGAGGGTAGTGTTATTACAATGGACAACAAAACAAAAAATCAATGGTGGGACATCCCATGCCACTATGATGAATATGAATAAAGGCCTTCAACATTACAGGACTTGAAGGACCAATTATTGGTCATAGAGGAGAAAATTGTACAAGTGTTGATAAGTGAAGATGGTTCTCATAAGTTCATTAAAGGTATTATGTGGAAAAACTAGATGGAGGAGAGACAAAAAGGAGTTGCAACTAGATTCTCTAGTGCTCAATTGCACATAATCAAAGAAGCAATAGAATAGATGAAATAAAATTACTTGTATATGTTCATGGATATGGACCTTGCTCTGAAGTTTGTTGAAGACAAGGAAAGGGAGGTTGAGGAGCTTTGTTACTAGTTGAGTTTGGCATGGTCCTCATCACTTACAACAAAGACTCCATCATATTTGGTATATGTGGCACATGAGGGCATGAGTGGCCCCCATGATTTGAGAGAGGATCCTCTTGTGATGATTCTTCACGAGGAGCATTCAGAGTTGCAGGTGCTTGAGGAGAGGTATGATGTAGAGGGTTTTCATTGTGCTCTTATTTTTCATTGTGGGGATCATTAGTCATTTATTTTGAATAGATCACTAAAGGCTCAATACTTAGCTAAAAGGGATATAGTTGAACCCATTCCTTGTGGAACATCCCACAAAGATGTATATCTATCCATGGATTGGGTGGACATGTATATGACAGAGATGGACATGCTCTCAGATACATGTTAAGGTGACACTAGTAGAGTGATGAATATAGTAGAACCTATAGGATATAAGATGGTACAGGATGATTAAGTGATAGGAAGCAGTATGCAAGGGTATTCATTGGCACACAATTTAGTGTACAACAGAGTTTTGGGTAATTTTCTCTAAGGAGACCTCTCAACAGAGTCCTGAAGCATACCATTGAGTTGAGGTTACCCAAGATTGGTGAGTGGATGGGTGAGCCTCAAGGAGAAACATATCCCTTAATGATCGACCTTCATCTAGGATATCATCAAATGAGGGATGAGGAGCAGGATACTCACAGGTTTTCTTCTCGATTTCATTATGATATATTGGTCAAGCCCTTGGGGTTGAAAAAAGGACTAGTCACTTTCCATTCTTGTAGAAAGTGGCATAGGCATCTATTGTTATTATTTGATGCCCTCATAGTATACAATGAGAGAGGAGAGGATCACTAGATCCATTTGGATGATATAGGAGGCATTGTGGCCATGACATAGGTATTCCAATTGGACCATGTGATAAGTGTGTAGAGTGCACAGGAGGAGATCGAGACTCTGTTATATAGTTTCACAGATATTTCAACAGGAATTGAGAGTGGACTTCCAATTTGGTGGTGTGATCCTAGTATTCATTGGAGTGATAGACTACTTCAGATGATGAGGATGATCAACAGGGTCATGTCAATGATTGGACCACGTCATTGTGGAGATGTTGTGAGAGGAGTTGTTGAGCTTTGTTCTATATGGCAAGGTATATTTTCCCTCATGATACCCAACATCTAGTATATCCACAGGTTGGAAGACTTTAACTTCACTGTGATGCTTTGGCAAGATATGATTTGAGATAATGAGTTCAGTCCTTTCAGGGATTTTAGCATGGGGGTCCAAAAGAGAAGAGCATAGTATGAGCATGGTGGTCAAACAATTATGATCAAAGGGGTTCAACATGAACATGATGTTTCCTCTCGGAGATTATCCTGGGACCCTGGGACTATAGTGTTTGACATATCAGTAGTCGATACAAATGATATGGCCATTTTTTTCTTTCTAAAGTTTACCCTTGGTATGCTTAGAATTGGTTGCTTGGAGGAGTGGTCTTCTGAGGAGTTGATTGAGTTTGTGCAACTTATGATTTCTTGTATTATTAGAGGAATTCAGGAGGATTCTTGTGTTATCACCTTGTATATCAGTGCTATGAGTATAGGGTGCTTCACATCATACATGCTACTTTGGGACCTTGGTGACTTTACCAATTATAAGCAAATCTGAGAGAGGGTCACATGTAGGGACTTTGCAGACAATGTGTTGGGATATTTTCTGGATGATGTCTAGATGATTACAGTAGGATCGGGGTGATGGATTATTATGGATTTCCCCTTTGACACTTGGATATTAAGTGTCATTGATTCCCTATCAGTTTGTGACCACATAGACTTCTCCTGGATGTATCGTTTTAGAGTTGGTTTGGTTGAATTCATTGATATACATTGGCAGGATATGAACCTCGATAGTGGGGAAAGTTATTTGAGGCATTACATCTTGTGGTTGTAGGAGTGAAGGATGTAGTCTAGGAAGGAGGGTCAGATATTTATGATCGGAGTGGCACAATGTCAACATGATGGGTCCTTTTCGGGCGATAGCATGGGACCCTAGGATTTTATGGGTTGACAGTTTGGTAGATGGTATATATGTGAGAGCTTGTTTTTACTTTCAGGAGCCTATTCAAATGGAGCAATGGATTGGTTTCCTAGGTGGGATATTCTATTAAGGGTGGATTGAGTATTGCAGTATCCATTTTCTCTATGAATCAATGATATTCAATGGGCCTCTTGTATTAGTACGTTGCAGAATAGTATTGTGAGCGATAGGTTCTCCACATCCTTCAAATTGGTTTGGGACCTGGGAATCATTCTCAGTTTCAGTTTGGTTAGGCTTGTTGATCATAGGGTTGTGATGGCATTGTTTGAGGATAAGCAATATTTGGGAAGAGAGGATTGTAATGTCCCCATTTTTGGATTCCCTTACTTTGCAGTTGTAGATGACCTTATGGGTTTATGTCATCTTGACCATAGGGGTAATTTGAGGTTAACAGTGAGCTCAAGAGGTTTGGAGGAGTTACATTATTATTTTAGGGGTCCATTCATCATCTTTCATCATCAAGATCACTCATGTGCAGTTAGTTTTGGATTCAGAGCATTTTGACTTTTCCCGTAAATTTGGGAGTATTAATGAGCATTATTTAATGAATTGCACTAATGTTGTCATTTTAGTAATTTATCTATGAGGGGAACCTTGGTGTAATAGATCGTTGGAACCAAGATGAGGAGCTCTAATTGGTGGAGAGGATAAAAAGTGACTTTGAGTACCCAAAATATTTAAAGTCAAAATAAATCATTTTTTGTAGTAAAAGGGATTAATTAATTAATAAAGTGATTTTTCTAAAGTTAAATTAAAAAGTCACTTAAGTGTAAAAGGGTAAAAGGGTCAGCAAAAGGGTGGACAAGAAAACATAAGAGGAATGAGGGCACTCTCTCTCATAATGCATATGTTATTTTCTAAAAATGAATTTGAGAGAGCTATTGTGGCTTTGGTTCTTGAGATGAAAACCGTAGAGAGTTTGGAAGATTGGTTTCTGTGGTGAGACTATCCACCCTAGTTGGTTGTCATTGAGAGGATATCATCCAGATATTCTTATTGTTCTTCATTTTTGGTGTATTTCATCTTCTTGTAGTTGTGATTTCTTGACAATGGCTAAGTTCTTTTTATTTCAGCTGAGTTTCTTGTTTGGCATCGGAGATTTGTTTGTGTGTGGGTCAAATCCATTTGTGGAGGTCGAGTTTATCAATAGAGGGAGAGATATTTCTTTTTTGGGTCGAGCTAGGTGTTGTAGAGGATCATTTTTTGTGTTGGGGGTCAAAATTTCTCTATTGGGCACTTTCTTTTGAGGCTGGATGCCTTCCCTTTTTTTATTTTGGGCTCATTTCATGAAGCTAGGGACAAATTTCCTAAAGGGTATTGCTTTGGGGTCGTGACATTTATTTATGGGTACATTATCTCGACCAAGGGGTCAAATACACTGTTGTTTGGGAGTAGTTTTCTTACCAGAAGAGACCTTGCTCATTAATGCATCGATTCCTGTGTGGACAACCATATTTACTAGAGGAAAAAAAGGGCATATTTCTTCCACAAAATACCCATATCATATGAAGGGAAATTTTTTAGCAGGGATGATTTTAAGGATTGAAATTTATTTTAAAATGTATAAACCTTGGTGAATCTTATTGTTCCTTCATATGCCAACTATAAATGTTTGGCAATCTTTTTTATAAAAATATTCAAATTTCTAAGGATTTTATATAGTTTGTATAAACTTTTGGCAATTTTTAAGGTAAAATAATTTTATCCTATAGAATTTGGGCGAATCATTTTTAGAATAGAGAATATTGTTTTGGCAAAAACCATGGAAAATTAGCCCATGGGCGAAATTTAGCCCCTAAAATCATCCCATCTTTTGAGTCTGTGAGCGATTTTGGGAGCCAACCATCGACACATATAGCTCAGAAATTACAAAGACATCCTGCATAAAATATATTAGCCTATTGCTATAGGCCTGTAATATTCTCCTTGACTATTGTACATCATATTAATTTAAAGGCATGCCTTCTTATTAATGAACAGACTATATCTTCAAACTTTTCCATCTTTGTATTATTGTTGTGTATTCACCTATATATAGGAAACACCTATTTATTGAACATGTCAGAAAGTATTTCTTTTATTTGTTGTTGTAAATTTGAGGACACGATTATGAGTTGTCTCATTGATATATTAGTCCTAAATCAAATAAATAGAGTAGTCAGATTTATTCCTACATATTAGTGTGTGATTGAATCATTATTTTTATAGTTATTGTTGTCAATTTTATATGCCAAAAAATCTTCAAAAGGTGTCCAACTGTTTGTGGAAAATCTATGTATAATCAATACCATATAAACTTCTACAACAACAACTATTTGACACATTGACTATGAAATAGACTAAGTAAAATTCAAAAAACATTATAGTGGGAATATTATAAATCACCATTCTTGAATATCATCCTATTCAATCCCACAAGCAACCATTTATAGTAGCTTAACTTTCCAACTAAAAATATCAGTGCAAATTCATCCACAAAAGGATTATAGAGGTATCTTTCAAGACACTTATATGACCACACCAACAAATTGACCCTCAATCACTCATCAACTTTAAATTTTATCTACAATTTCCAGCAGACACCTATAGTAGTATCTTTGAAGCAACTGACATAGTAAGGTCAAGTAAAGGATGATTTGGGTGAGCACTTCCCTTTAAAAACATTGAAGGGATACTAACATTGTCAAATGAAGTTTCCTTTACTTACTTGGAAGAAATAGGACTTACCCACATATTTAAATATAGACCAATGGTTTTGAGACATGGTTTTAACCTTGGAGTACTCCACAATTTGACGATTCTATTTATGAAAGGAGGCTTCCTAGAACACTTCTCCATAGGGGTGTCCACTTATTTTTATGTCTATTTGATCTTCCATCATCTTGGGATCATGCCAAACATACCATCATGAATTATTCTTGCACACCCATTGGATGAGATCATCTTGTCCCATGTGTCTTTATGGAGGTTGTTCCATTTCATCTCACACCTGACTCTTCTAGAAGGCTGCACTTGTAGATAAGGATGTGGTTTACTATTTTTTGGAGAATGAATTGGTCCATTTCTCAAGAAAGGATGATACCTTTAACTTTTGGTTATTTTTGAAAAGAAGTTGCAACTAACTCCACTATTCTATCATTATTGACTTAGTTGTTGGAGTTAGTTAGATTTAGATGATGTTATTTTTGTTTTCTTGGAATATTTTATTGGAGGAAGATGAAATCTCAACAAACTTCTTCTTGCTATTTTTAGGAATCAAGTTGTTGAGAGTCTTATTTTTATTGTATTCCTTGGAGATAAAAGTGGATCTAGAAAAATAAATGATATTTTATTGTATTTTCTCAAATCTATATAAGGATTTTCTCTCTCCATTTGTGACTTGGATTGGAATTGGTGAATAATGGGAGAAATTATGAGCAAGCTAGCTCCAAGCCTTGGAAAGAAGGTACTTGTTGTGTAAGTTATACTTTCATTTTTGTACAATCTTTTATGTCTGGCATGTATTCTAGTACACAAATTGGTAGATTGTTGATTATATGTTGGATTTTCAAAGCTATGTCATATGAGCACCTTGATTTGAGAAGAGGAGTTAAGTGTTATGTATCAATTTCAGGAAAAATCCTGTGCCTTGCCTTAGAGAGAAGGGGTTTAAAACCCTAATGTCCATTGTGATTAATTTTTAATCACCCCTTTTTATTTTTTTTGGTTTACTAAGTGGAGACCTTGTGCCCTTCTGTACCTTTTGATCTATTGTTTACAAAGTTAGGTAATGCTATAGAGAATGTCATATTATATATTTATAGGTTCTAACCATTTGATGAATATATGTATTATATTAAATTAATGACTCCAT
>JASDQU010684103.1:56543-104986 GCA_032191745.1 Picea mariana | reverse complement strand
CTGTTGAAGTTGTTGTCTGCTTCTTCTTATTAAGACACTGTCCTACATAGTGCCCAAACTTGTGACATGCAAAACACTTGACTTTGCTCATGTCCTTCTTGCCTTCACTCTTCGGTTTGTTTCCTCCCTTAGGACCCTTTTAGAATTTCTTCTTGCTATTAGCAGCTAGAGCCACATTCTCCTCATCATTACAAGTAGATGAACTGCCATGCACATAACCTCTCAGGGTTTCCTCCTGAATAAAGTCATCCCAAAGACGTTCCCACTTGGGAAGGTTCTCTCTAGCCACAATGCCCTCAACAAAAAAAGCCCATTGTTTGGTCACCCCATTCAACGTTGTCCTCACAAGTTCACTGTCAGCAATGGCCTCCCCAATAGCTCCAAGTTCATCTCTCACCTGTGTCAACCTGGTAAGATATGTGACCACATTTTCAACCTTGGTCATTTTAATGCTTTTCAGTTTTTCTCTCAAAACCATCTTTCGGTTCTCATTTGTACTTTGATACAACTTCGTCAAGGACTCCCACATCTCATAGGCATTTGTCTTCCCCATCACATGAGGAATCAAATGGTCCTTGATGGCATCAAGGATGATTCTTTTAGCCTTGATACTCTTCTTGGTGTAGGCTGCTGGAAGAGTAGGATCTGTAGGTATATTTACTGGGTTTGTTGTGGAGTTCTCAACAATGTCCCATAAATCATTCTCTTGCAGAATCAAAATCATTCTCTCCTTCCAAGTACCAAAATTTACTGTCCCATCAAGTTTGTCCTCAACCCTTAAACCAATAGCTATTGACCCTTCTCAGTTGAAAATAAAAATTCCAAAATCTATCCGGTGAAGTAGCTTCTGTCCCACTCTTTGTCTTGCTGATTTAAATCTGCACTTCTCTTCAACTCAGCTCTGTTACTATGAAAATTTTCAGACCCCACCCAGTTTCAAGTCTCGCTGATTTTTATTAGTGTTTAATGCCCAAAACCCAAATTTATGACAGCCATAAATACTCAGCATGTAAACAAAATTTCAAAACTGAAACATGAGGATTCTGAACAACATTTAATGCAAAAATAAATTTATATCAGCAGCACCATATTTAGAAAATAAAATGCACAGAGATTTTTTGTCAAACTTGACCCTGGAAAAACCCACAAGGGGAAAACCAATGAGAAGGATTTTTATTATATTCAGAGCTCAAATCTTCTGTTACAGCAGAAATTTTATAGCGAAAATTTCACAAACTTATCTCAGAAAAAATTAGCCAAATCTCCTTCTGAACAGCCCCCAAATCTGCTCCTCGATTTCTGTGCAATAAATATGTACAACTGTACGATTGTCACAGCAATAAATGTTGTACGAACTGTCTAGAAAATTGTGCCACAATTTCTAGGTATGCTGTACGGATTTTCCAGTAGTAAATGTGCCTCGAAAACTATGCCAAACTGTCTCGAAATGTGTGCACCCTTTCTGCTGTATAGACTTTACCTTTCTCAGTTGTACGGCCTCTTGAAATCCGCACTGTACAGCCTGTCTATTGGCTATACCTTCTGCCACGATTTCCGTGTTGTACCTTGCCTTGGAATGCATGCCAATGCTCAACAGCTTCCTCTCTTCTCTTGCTCGACTTCTCCTCTTTCTCTTGCTCTCTCAAAAATTTGTTCAACTACTCAAAATGGGTGTGCCCTCCTTACCCTGATCAACTCAATGAGTGGAAGGTGAAAGGTCATCTCATCCAATGGCTGAGATTAGACGAGATGAGTGGTGGAGATTAAATCACTTAAATCACCCACTTTCCTTAAGTTCAAAAAGTCACCTTTTAATTTACATCTCATAAATTAAATGACTAGGGTCCACATTAGGCATTTTCCCACCCATTAGGTGCCTAGGTGATGAGAAACACTTGCCTAGGTACTCTTTAATTATTTTTAACATCTTTAACTTGTTCATACCTGGGAGGGTGACATAATGCCCTAATAAGTAGATTCCCCTTTTAAGATGAGTTGTCACTGGGTGGTGTTGTCGTCCTTATACACACTTGCAGACGTGAGCTAAGTCCTGCTCACTTAGTGTGTCCTCGGAGGCACCATGCCTAGGTTCAAAGTCCACGCTGTCACTTTGAATTGAACCTCTTCCGTTTAGGCTAACTCCTAGGGAAGCCAAGGGGGGTAGAGCCTAGTTACTAGATGAGATTAAGAATTTAATGTTCTAGGAGTTGGTTTTAATTGGTTAAAAAAGGTTAATGGGAATCTAGCCTATGATGTCAATCAGCTAATGCAAGATGCAACTACCTAAGTATGAGAGTCAGACCTTTTCCTAGGGCAACTAAGACTAGTGCCTAAGATTGGGCAATGGGGTCAACTAAGTTAGGGGGATGTTCATTACAAGATCAGTTACAAAGTATTACAATAAGACAGATACAATTAGATACAAAAGAATATGTTAGATATACAGATTAAGACTAAATACAAGATATACAATATACTCACAAGTTTGCTTGCATGTGCAGGAATTAAAGATACATAAGACAAAGAAATCAACACATGAAACCACGCATGCTCACAACAGAGAGAGCTCCGTTGGATTGTTTTTCAATGGCCAAGAGACGCAAATCACTCAAGACCCCATCAAGAGAATGCCTCCAGGTGGATGCACACTTCTTGAAGGATCACACCACGAGATAAAGGAACAAAATAAAGATGAAAGCTTTGAAAGTAAAGTGCTCCAGATGAAAAGAGATAACCACTTAAGTAATAATTCGACAACACATAAATGACAACTTGCGTATGAAAGTAAATTGAAAGATAGTAAGATCAGTGAACTTGCAAGTGTGTAACTGTATTGCTTGGTGTTGTAGACTAAAAATTGAATTAAGTGGTTAAGTTTGGAATTAATTTTAGCCCTATCTAGGTGTCAACCCAAAACTCTCCTCCCCCTATTACCAAGTGGTTGTTGGATGCTCAAGAAGTGAGGCAACGAGGCCTACCCTAGCTTCACAGGTCAACCCTAAGGCCGAGTACTCCGGAAAATTTCCGTGGCTTTCCTCAAAACCCCAGTTTTTAAGTGGCNAAGATGGTGAGTTAAGGTGTCCTATTAAGTCTAATTAATGAATTTTAGATCTATGAGCTAAATAAAAGTGTGATTGAGTGCTTGTAGCTTGCTCAACAAGAGATTGCCGAAATACTGAAAAATGAAAGATGCGAAGGCTGAAGCCCTTAAACCAAGAAGTTGCAAAATGAGTTCTTAAGTGTTGAGTTATTGCGTGTAAATGTTAAGAACTAAAATTGCTTTGTGAAACTGAGAACTGTGAAAAAAGAAGGCTAAAGCCTTTGAACCAAAAGATTGCAAGTTGAAAGCTTTAGTATGATTACTGCATGTGAAATATAAAGCAAAGTAAACGACTTGCGGAAAGTAAAAAGATTGATTAAGCCCTTAAGATATCGATACTTGCATGCATGTACGTAAGATGGAAGACTTATGAAACAGTTGCTTGCATGTAAAGTAAAAGACATAATCGAAAAGTTAATTAACCAATTAGCGCATGCATGTGTGATGGGTGAAGCTTTAAGGGATTAAAGATTGCATGCAAGGTAAAATAAACTGAAAGCAAAGATCCACAGTGCCTCCACGGGCTCTAAGCTAGCATATGTTATGCGATCTACTCTAGATTATTTTAGGTTAGACATGCATGTAGAAATCACAACTAATCTAGCTAAACTAAGCAAGAAAAATAAACGAAAGAGATCTAATCTAAAACTTGCAAAAATAAAACGGAAAGGGAAGGAATGCAAGCCACTTGGGTACAACTCCTTTGGGCTTGCTTTACAGTGATTTAGAGTATAGAAGGAAAGGAGAAACGTTTACCACAATGAGAGGAGTTGTTTGAGGGTGTGTTGTGCATGAAATTGGACAGTATGCCCTCTTGTCCTGGCGAGAACCTACAAAAATCAGCAAGCTATTGCTTGCTGATTTAAGCTGCAACACACTCAAAAGATGTTATGAAATTTCTGTTTTTAAGCAGAAATTTCGAACATGTATAAACCAGAAAATTATAGTGTTTTAATTGACTTAACTAAGCCTATTAGCTACTAAAATAAAAAATGGAAGAGCATGGAAATAATCAGAAAATGTTTTGGAGTGTAAATGAGAAGTAAGAGTAAATCTGTGCTTGGATCTATCCCAATAGYTTCCCCTTGAAGTAATCTGCAAGTCTTAAACAAAACGTGAGATGAATAGACAATGATTGCAAACACTAATAATATAAACTAATTTCTATCACTAGTAGATGCGAATCATATAAGCTAGCAATTATACAATCACTAAGCCTAGCCAAGTAAACTAATTTACCCAACAATCTATCTATAATCACAATAATATTTAAAACGAAAACAATTTCACCTCATAATCATGTAAAGAATCCAGACAAGTCTTGAGATCTTTGAGTCCTCCAAAGCTATTTCATTTTATTATTCAATGGGAAGAGGTTGTGGCAACTAATAGCCACAAGCCCTTCAAGAACGACACCAATGAAGAAATACAGCAATAATAAGAGAGATAGAGAGAGTGGGATGGTGAGAAACTAGTAGCCTAACAGTGCAATAATAAAAGGTGAAGAATAAGGGAGTGAGAGGTCTCTTAAATAGTTTGAGAAGCTAAGGAGACCCCTCTTGGATCTTTGACAAGTGTCAAGGATCCAAAGGTGAAGACAACTCAAAAAAGAAAAGCCACCAATGAGATGATAGGCTTTTAGGGTGAGGGGAAATGGCAAGTAACTTAGCTGGAGAGGTGAGTTGGCCATGGAAGAGGGACGTATTGGTCCAAGGAGAGACCCATGCATGTATTAAAGAAAGCTTCCATCCTTTCACGAGATGTTTCCACCTCAAACGTGAGATCCTTTCCACTTTATTTCAAGAGATAAAGCATTAGTTAATAAGGAAAGCATGAGTTCATAAAAGGGAAATGAGAGTTTAAAAGAGGAAACGTGAGTAAAAAAAAAGAAGGAAATGCGTGAGGATTGGTGAGGGCGAAAAGGTATGTGAGGTGAGTGGCAAGATGAAGTGGCATGAGAGGGGAGGCACATTGGATGAAGGAAAGGCCCACGCTCCATTTCAAAGGTGAGTTTCCAATCAAAAATTGATGTTTCCACGTTTTAACATGTGATCCTTTCCAAACATGCGTGGGTTTCCCAAAGAAACATGAGGTAGAGCGTGAGTTGGCTTGGAGTGTGGAGGGGTGTGGGTTGAGTGTGTTGAACACACTCATCGAAGGCAAGGGACTGGTGGAGGAGAGGCCCACACATTTAATTAATTAAGAGTTCCCAACTTAACGTGGAGAGTGGCATGAGGTTTTATCCAAAGCATGAGGTAAGGGAGGATGTGGAGTGTGACGTCCACACTCTAATGTGGGACGTGGATGGGAGAGGAAGGGCGCACCTCATGAGGAGGGGCCCATAACTTAATTTAAAAGAGTTAATAAAGCAATTTATGAATTATTACATGCTCACGTGGGAAGGGGGACGTGAGCTCATAAGGGGAAATAATTAAAACTTAATTTTAATTAAATGGGGGGTTAAAAGGGTAGGAAAAGGGTTAGGGATAGGTTAGGGGTCCCTCTCATCATTAATGCCACACAAACTTCACTGTTTTTGGTCTATTTTTACAAAATTACATTTTCCCATGTTCTGGGTTTGGCAATTAAAACCGCCATTTTTCCGAAAAACTCCTAAAGTGGACAAACAACCTAGCAAAACTTGTCTGACTGAGTTGAAACTTGGTCCACGGGTTCAAGGGGTCTCATTATCTTTCTTTTGAGTACAAATACCCCTATTGCAAATCTCGGGACTTAAGATTAATTACCCATAATTAATTAATTCGGAACCTTAAAAAAAACCTATCTATACTTGACGGAATTCCGCGAAATTTCGCGTGCTGTCTTACATGGTCATTTACAACATTCCTAACACTAGCTACCTAGGAATAACTTCATTAGAACGTCTTTCACCACTTTGGAGGATTTATTGGGTGGGAGTGAAAAACTCAAGGGAGATTAACCCGACTGGTTAGGCCACATTAACCTCCTGAGGATAAAAAACACTCAGCGAAAGGAACTCTCCTAATGAAGAAACCCTAAGGCAACTGACCTAACATGATCCATGTAGACTTATTACAATATTAACCCACGCAGGGGTGCGGTAATCCCGCTTACAAAATTTGTGCTGGAGGCATATATTGCCTAGTAGAACAAAACTGTCTTCGACATACTAGCATCTGATGATGCATTACTTCATGGCACATGGAGTTGACCCCCTAGTTGAATAGGCAGTCAACAGGTAGGTCTGAGAAAGGTCATCGTCCATTGCCTCCATACTTACCACTTTCCATTATTATTCCTCTCATCTTCCCCCGGCTTGGTTCAGACATTGGGTTTGCCACACTAGGAAGGGTTGTACCTTGCCTTGTGGGAAGAAGGGGCTAAAGGCCCAGGGGGTAAAAGTAGCTAGCAAGAGTTAAAAGCCAAAATGAAACCTTTGAGATGCTTCGCCCAAGGATTCCCGAGAAAGCAATAAAAGGCTTCTCAGTAAGAAAAAGAGACCCATAAGATAAATCAAAACTCAAGGTACTAGTTGGTGGATGGGAGGTCTCATCATGAGCCGACCTATTTAGGTCCATTGGCATGTAGCAGTATGACACTACCATCTATCTGGTCACCAAACCAGGGTAGTGGCTCTTGGTGGCATAGCCAAGAGAAAGGGGGTTTCATCACGAGCCAACCTTCTCATTTCCGTGAAATGCTTGTGGGTAACGCTGTCACCTCTGGTCACCATGCCAGGACAGTGTCCCCCTGCTTTTCCCTTGAAAAAAAGGCATTGAATGGGCTAGGAAACAATGGCATCCATGATAAGGTGCAGCTCGCCCTCTACAGAGGCACCCACAGGCAAGACCTACATTTCCCTGTTATCACTGCACCCTCTGCCCAAACTTTTCCCCTACGCCACTTCACACACACTTACATGACCTAGATTGGTTCTCACCTGGGAAACACCCCAAACTTAAGGAGGATTAGCCCAATAGGACATCCTGAGACCTCCTCCAAACCTGACATGTTAAAATGTATAACGTCTTTGAGCATTTGTCTGGGTGAAGGGGGGTTTGATGCACATGTTTGGATAATTTGATTATTAGATGTGATTGACATTGCTATGATCCCTGTGACTTTTGAGCCCATGGAGAGCGTACTTCTTGTTGCTGCAGGACTTTGCCCAGTGGACAGGTACATATGGGGGAATGATTAGGTCGGACCTCCATGGGGCTGAAAGCCCAATAGATGGATGTTGTAACCCCACCAGGGGAAAGAGAAACCAGAGGCTTGCACCAGGAAGAAAGAAGGAAGTTGCACCAGGGACACTCCAGCAGACCTAGACCTAGGTGGGTTTGGCTTTCCACCTGGACGTTGACCCTTGAGAGCACATGATGTCATCATTTTGACCTTGATGTCATCCAGAGTTAGGGTTTGCATTTATGATGGGCATTTGTGTGCTAGTTGGCACGTGTGGCAACATTCAGAGCCTTTGGAGGCCAAACGTTCTGCACTTGAGGCCTAGCGTTCCACCTTAGGGGCCTAACGTCACCCTTGAAGATGAAATTAGGGTTTAATTATTGTCATTTATGTAAAAACTGGATTTTAATGTAATTTGGCCATGTCGGCCTTTTTATGACCTGATTGTAATTAAAGGTCATTGAAATTAAGAGAAAACACTCTCATTTTTATTCATCATCACTTATCACACAAGTGTGTGGTCTGAAATTCGGCCCTCTTTAAGGGTTATTGGCTGAAACTAAGTGGTACGCAACTTCTTGGAGAGGCATTTTTGGTGTATCTTGGCTATTTTCTTGGTGGGAAATCTTCAACTAGGGTTTGAGCTTGATTATTCTTGAAATAAGTAGAAAATCTGCATTTTTTTAATGTGAATGAATGCTTATGATGAATTTCACTTGTTTCATATTAAAGATTATGAAATTGTTTGCTTGAAACCCTAGGAGAAAGACATGAGTTATTATCTTTTTCTCTATAATTTTCCACTTGTTTAAATTTCTCAAAGAGCACCCTATCTAAAAGTAGATACTAGAGCCCTACCATTGTAGCAATCTAGTAACCCTACTTACATTGCCTGTTGCACATTTTGTTTCAAATTGTCTAAGGAAAAGAGAAATCGCTAGGGCCTAAGTTTTCTTACTTTGTAGCAATCATCTCTCTAGGACTTGGATGTTTGAGGCCTTGGGTTACCAATACCTCTCTCATATTCTCCATCTCCTTTTGACTAAGTATTATCATTGTTATTTCCCTCTAAGAGTTGTTGCCGCTATCATTAACTCCATTACCCTAGAAAGCACTAGTCTATTCACTACTAGTGATTGATTGATCAAACAACTTTCAAACTATCTTCCTTGAAACAGTCACTAATTCATACTAACCTTAGATTAGCCTAATTCACTAACTAACTTATTGTTGTTGCAAAAGATTGCTACAGCCATCTAACAACAACAAACTGACCTCAAAAGTAACATGTTATGCTAGCTAGATAGTGCTAAATCTGTTTGTGACTATCTAATATCAATTTGCCTAGTTAAAACTACTATTTCTAATCTTTTCTCAAGCATTTTGGAGCATAATTATTGTGGCTGTTACAAAGTTATCATTGCTGTTGTAAACTGTTATACTGCTGCAATTTTATATCAGCTAGTCTATTTCTCAAGAGTTTATTGTCTTATGAAGCATCAACATCATTTTGGTACTTGGAAAGTGCCCTTTTTCTATTTTGTTGTCTTGTTCTGGGCAGGTACACCTCATTTATCTTTTGCTTTATCTCTATAAGACACAAAGAACCTTTGAAATTAAGTGACTTGTGAGAGGGGGAGGAACTTTCTTGCCTCAACCTCAAACCCTCAGGTCACTAGGGACGTCTCCCCTGGGGTACATTGATATACTCCTAAATAGAAAGGGGTTTCCTATTAAGGTGACAATGATTAGTCACCCCTTGTTACGCCAATCTTGTATCTACTTGCTTTGGGCTTTAGACAAGTACAAATTGTGCGATAACAGCGATCACTATGTTTTACCCGAAGAGCTAAGGCACATTCAATGTCGTCCTGCTGGAATTTCATATTTAAAGTAAATGTGTTTAGAAAACTTGTGACCATACAGATTTCCACTATCTTCAAGTTTGAGACTCCATTCCCTGCTTTTGCTTTTGCATTTTATTTCTAACTTCCCCAATTAGTGCTCATTTTTGTCTTAATGTAATCCTATCTTACTCAACGGATTTTCCTATATAAACTATTTTTGAATGACTGAAGCTAGAAGAAATTGGATGTCACACAAATAGTTCCAATGAAAATCTTTTCCTTACTAGTTCATTATTTTAGCTTCATATTAGTTGACTGCTTCGAGTTGTAGCTGTCATTTGTTGAGATTGGATAGCAAGGAAGGTCTTTACCATGCATGGCATTTTAGCATGGAGGAGGACAATCAAATTTAGCCAAGTTGATGGGTTAATTTTTTTCTTAAAGTTGTTCTTAGGAAAAAGTACATTATAGGTTATATTTTAATGTTGACTTAATGAGTACTTCTTATAAAGTTAAAGTGAGAAATAATTTAAGCTGTGGTCTTTTAATCTTGACCATTGATTTCATAAAGTGTGTGAGAATCAATCTTGGCCCTCCACCCTTTTGGAGATAGGGTTTCTCACTAGCTCATTGAGTAAAAAGGAGATCGACTTGGTGAGGGGCGCATTATGCACAAGAGAGGAGCAATTTTCTGAAGAGAGAAAGAGAAGAATTGCTTGAGGGTTTGGAGAGAGAGTTTGCAGGGAGACAGAGGAGGCTTCTACACTGAGATTGGCACACATATTCAACATTGCAGAGATATTTTCCTACGGATCTGAAAATAGCCGTACTAGGTGACACAGAACCCACATAGGCAGTCATACAATTACACAGAGGCTCACGCAAGGGTGTCTTCTGACAAGAATTGGCTCAAGAGAATTTGCAGAAAGGATTGTACATTTGTTGAGGAGGTGTTGAAATTAGTGCAGCTGCAAGAGTCATTCTCCTGGAGGATAGCATAAGACCCTAGTTGTGGACCAGGGCCCCCAGCACACTCCTGGGGTTTCTTGGTATGAGACCAAGCAGTGAGACCATGCCAAAAGATCCTTGTGAGGGCCCCCTGTAGATGACTGGGGTTCTTGGTCTAGGACCAAGCAGTAAGACCCTAGATGTGTTCTAGGGCTCCTGGATGTGTTCCAGGAAATCCTTGCCCAGTGCTTGAATTGATCCTTGGATGTGTTCCTTGGTGGTTGATATAAGTCCCTAGATGTGTCTAGGGCCCTTGGATGTGTTCCAAGGAACCCTTGCATGGGTTGATCCTTGGTCTTGTACCTTGGTGGATAAAACCCTAGATGTGTTCTAGGGCCCCCAGATGTGTTTTGGGGCAACCTGGTCTTTGACCAGGTAGATTTGGTGTAATACCAAGATGTGTTGATGTGTGATCCTCTTCCTCTCTCTCGAGATGGTCCATGAGACCTAGGAGTGTCTATGAAGATAGACATGACCACATTGTTGATGTACCCCCTTATGCAGTGATGATAAAGTTTATAGGTCACTATGAGACTCATGTGGACATGTTTTGCCATTATGGAACCCCCCTTGACTTTAGCTTACCAGGTAACCCCTTGTTGTTTTTGCTTACCCCCTTGGTTTATGTGATTGGGTTTTATTTTGGGTAATTGGGGTTTATTTTATGTGATTGGGGTTTTATATGTAATTAGGATTTTAATTAATATTAATTGACATATTAATTAATATTTATATTAATTAAATGTCAATATTTAATTATTATCCTAATTACCCTAACCCCTCTCCCTAACTATAAATTAGACCCTACCCTATTGCATTTCTCAATCACTCATTCTCTCCTCACTCTCCTTGTTGCAGCTACCTCAATGAATGTTTCCTCTTGTTGATGCAGCCTCTCTTTATTATCAGTTTCAATTCTGAGTTTTTTTGTTTGGTTGGAAGTTTCTCCCTTAAGGGTCCGTTGATGTATCACTGTTGATCTAATACTCGTAACGTGCCTCCCTTGTTGTCGAACCTGCCTCTCTTGCTGCCAGACCTGTCCCCTTGATGTTGGACCTGTCCTCTTGCAGCTGGATTTGTTCCAGTAGGGTGTTCTTCCCCCTTTAGGGCCACGGACTGTGTGTAAGTGTCGCGGGCCCCTTTCTAGGCATTCTCCTTTGATGTGTGGACTCCCTTTCAGCTGTCGCGTGGAGTACGGAGACCCCTGTGGGGATTAGCAGCTTGTTGTCCAGTTCTTTTGAGTGAGGGTTTTGTTGTGTGTGCAAAGTGAAGGGTTTGCTATCCTAGTCAGAACTCTTCATGTGCCTATTCACTATTCATTGAAGGGTTTTCTTGTTGGGGTTATTGTTGTTAAGTCAGAGGGTTTATTGTTGTCTTCATTGAGGGTTTCCATCCATGGAAAAACTCTTCCACGGTTCTCTTTGACAGAGATCAAACCCTAAGAGGTTTGATCCATGAACCTAAACTAAGTCTGAGCATACTTACAAAGGCTTTCATCCACATGTGTGACAGGTGCATCTATCTTTAAAGGAGGTAAGCTAAAAGTTATTTTTCATACTCAGAAATTTTATTTACTTCAGATCTATTTGTATGTCTTATTCTTTATGCTGATCTAGTGAACAGAAAATTATAAAAGCATTTTGTTTTTCTATTTTTCCCTAATTCTAACAGGAGGTTTAGCATTTGGCTAGGCCAATTTTATTGTAAGAGATATCTATATTTTCTTGCTCAATAATAATAAAATCCAAATCTGCTGCACTGGTTTTCCCTCGGGGGTTTTTCTAGGGACGAATTGTCCAAAAATTACTTGTGTACATGTGATGTAATTGTTGTTATCTTTTATTGTTAAGTTCCTGGTTATTATTTCTGCTGTGTAGTATTTATTTGTGAAGAAAACTTGGCATAATCAATTAACAGAAAAATTAATTGGTTTAGTGAATTGGGTTTAGAGAAATTTCACATGGTATCAGAGCATGACTGTTGAAGAAGCAACATTACATTCAGATCTGCAGCAGAGGGTTTCAAATCTGCAGTAGAAAGTTCAGATCTGCAGCAGAGGGTTTCAAATCTGCAGCAAAAAGTTTAGATTTGCAACAGAGTTTAGATCTGCAACAGAGGGTTTTAGATCTGCATTAAAAGAGTTCAAATCTGCAAAACAGAAACGTATATTGCAGCACAAAATCATTTTCAGAAATGGCCACGAGTATGAGGGTTAAAGATAGGCTTCAAGGAGCTCAGAATTACCCCACCTGGAAGGAGAGGATGACTATGGTGTTGGAGGTAAATGAAGTCCTTGAGCATACACCAAAGACTGCAACTGCTCCCACAGATGCAGCTCAACTAGCCATCTGGATGAAGGGTGAGGCAAAAGCAAAGAACTTGATTCTTGATGGGATAAAGGATCATGTGGTCTCGCATCTTTCAGGAAAGACTACCGCAAAAGACATGTGGATGGCTCTGAGTGACCTATACCAAAACAAAAATGAAAACAGGGTGATGGCTCTGTGCAAGAAGTTGCGTGGGACCAATATGGCCAAAGGTGAGGGTNTGGTGTTGGAGGTAAATGAAGTCCTTGAGCATACACCAAAGACTGCAACTGCTCCCACAGATGCAGCTCAACTAGCCATCTGGATGAAGGGTGAGGCAAAAGCAAAGAACTTGATTCTTGATGGGATAAAGGATCATGTGGTCTCGCATCTTTCAGGAAAGACTACCACAAAAGACATGTGGATGGCTCTGAGTGACCTATACCAAAACAAAAATGAAAACAGGGTGATGGCTCTGTGCAAGAAGTTGCGTGGGACCAATATGGCCAAAGGTGAGGGTGTAATACCTTATCTTACCAGGATAAATCAGATCATGGATGAGCTTGCAGTAGTCGGTGCAACAGTAAATGAAACCAAGATGGTGCATATTGCTTTGGATGGCTTTACGAAGTCATGGGACGTCTTTGTCCGTGGAGTAGTTGCTCGGGAGAAACTCCCTAATTGGCAACGGCTATGGAATGATTTTGTGCAGGAAGAGATCAGACTTGGTCACTCACAATCTTCATCTTCACCACATATTGTGGATGAAAAAGGCTTGGCTCTTGTGAGCAAAGGCAAGGGCAAGAAGAAGAAAGGTGGAAAGAAGAAGAACATTGACTTTTCTAAAGTCAAATGTTTCTAGTGTCACAAGATGGGACATTGTGTGTCCAGAGAAGAAAAAGAAGAACCAACCACAGATGGCAGCTTCTGCAACAGTAGATGAGTTTGCCAAAAGCTTCGAGGAGGATTTTTGCTTCATAGCTTGTATGTCTAGCGCAACAATCTCAAACATGTGGTTTGTGGACAGCGGAGCATCTTGTCATATGACAGGGCACAAGAAGTATTTTACTAGGCTACAGGAGGGAGAAGTGAATTTGGTTATAGAGCTTGGAGATGACAGGCGCTACAAGGCACAAGGGGTTGGCACAGTCTCTTTTGAGAGGGAGTTGGGTAAACCACTCCGGTTTGTTGACGTACAATATGTTCCGGGGATGACTAAGAACCTCATCTCGGTCTCTACTCTTGAGGATAAAGGGTATGAGGTCAACTTCCATAAGGGAAGGGTGTTTCTCAGGCCAGTAGGGTCAAGTGAGAAGATGAACAAGATGATTGGGGTTTGAGAAGAGAAGGTCTACAAACTAGAGTTTCAACCAGAGAGAGAATTGGTCAGTACAACCATAGATATGGGTGAATTGTGGCACAGGAGGATGGTGCACTTACACTTGGTGCACTGGGGCACTTGAGATAGGCAATCAATGGATTGCCTAATTTCACAACAAAGAGACATGATCCTTGCAAGGGTTGTGCATTGGGAAAATATGTCCAGAAACCATTTCCACCAAGTTAACATAGGTCCAAGGGAGTGTTGGATCTGATACATTCAGATGTATGTGGTCCGATGAGTGTGGAGTCAGTGGGAGGCTCCAAGTATTTTGTCTTGTTTATTGATGACTACTCCAAGAAGACCTGGATCTACTTTCTGAAGACCAAGGATGAGGTCTTCGATAGGTTTCAGGAGTTCAGGGCTTTAGTTGAGAAACAAACTGGCAGACAGATTCAAATTTTGAGGTTTGATAATGGGGGTGAGTATACCTCCAAGGCGTTTGAGGATTATTGCATAGCAACAAGGATTAAGAAGGAACTCGTTGTTCCTGACAATCCTCAATAGAGCAGAATTCCTGAACTGTAGGAGCAATACAGGCTATGATACATGATCAGGGATTGTCATTGTTCTTATGGGCAGAGGCAAGTAGTGTTGTAGTATATTTGCAAAATAGGAGTCCCCACACAATTCTGGGGAGATTAACACCTGAGAAGGTATTCACAGGCTAAGTCACATGGTTCGGGTTCGACAACGATTAGGTTCTATTCAGGTTCAAATTTTCCAATAAGGTTTGGATGAGGTTCGACTTTAGGTTCAGCTATATATAATGAACCTTAATGAAACCTCATCCCAAACATCAATAAAATTCTCCTTCAAATTTGTCCTAAGGTTCGAATTTGGGCACGCATTCGAGTTTGTTTAGGTTCGGTGAACCTTGAGGTTCGTCGAATTTCGAGCCTTAAGCTTTAGGTTCGACGAACCCTGTGACTTAGTTCACAGGTACTAGACAGGATGTGAGTCATCTTCGCATTTGGGGCAGGGTATGTTACTGTCGTGTCCCTTCTGAGAAGAGGACAAAGCTGGACCCCGTTGTAATTAAGGGGTTGCTTGTTGGTTACAGTGAGGCTTCCAAGGCCTACAAGATCTTTGTGCCAGCATGCAGAAAGATCATTGTGTGTAGAGATGTACAGTTCGAGGAGGAACGTGCATTGAGGAGGTCGAGAGACTTGCCAACAGGTACAGAGATCCAACAGGGACAGGACCCAGGGGTCAAGATAGAGGAGGCACAGGGTCACAATAGTAGACACAGGGTACAGGATCAGGTACAGGTGTTCAGACTCCAAAGAGAGACTGTTGGACAGGATCATCAGGAGTTAGATGATGAGGAGGAGGAGCAGTGTGATGCAGTTCCACAGGAGCAGGACATTAGACCACGACCTAAGTGGTATAAGTCCACAGTCAGTGATTCTAGGTTGGCAGGGCTTCCTGAGAGAGACTTCAGACGAAGTAAACCACCAGAGAGATTTGGGTATGTTGCATTCATGACTCAGCTCATTGATGTTGAGCCTTCCAGCTATGAGCAAGTTGCACAACATGAAGTGTGGCAGGAGGCCATGATGGAGGAATATGCCTCCATTATGAAGAATGATGTATGGGAGGTGGTGCCCAAGCCAGAAGGAAAGAAGGTGGTTGGATCCAAGTGGCGCAAGGAGTATTTTACTAGGCTATAGGAGGGAGGCGTGAATCTAGTTATAGAGCTCAGAGATGACAGGTGCTACAAGGCGCAAGGGGTTGGCACAGTCTCGTTTGAGAGGGAGTCTGGTAAACCACTCTGGTTTGCTAACGTACTATATGTTCCAGGGTTGACTAAGAACCTCATCTCGGTCTCTGCTCTGCGCACCAAAGTGTAAGTGAACCATATGGGTGAGTTGTGGGACAGGAGGATGGCGCACTTACACTTTGGTGCATTGGGGCACTTGAAACAGGTAGTCAATGGATTGCCTAAGTTCACAACAGGGAGACATAATCCTTGCAAGGGTTGTGCATTAGGAAAATATGCCCGGAAACCATTTCCACCAAGTGAGCACAGGTCCAAGGGGGGTGTTGGATCTGATACATTCAGATGTATGTGGTCCGATGAGTGTGGAGTCAGTAGGAGGCTCCACGTATTTTGTCTGATTTATTGATGACTACTCCAGGAAGACCTGGACCTACTTTCTGAAGACCAAGGATGAGGTCTTCGACAGGTTTTGAGTGTTCAAGGCTTTGGTCGAGAAACAAACTGGCACAGATTTAGATTTTGAGATTTGACAATGGGGGTGAGTATACCTCCAAGGAGTTTGAGGATTATTGCGCAGCAACAGGGATTAAGAAGAAACTCATTGTTCCTTACAATCCTCAGCAGAATGGAGTGGTCGAGAGGAAGAATAGGACTATAGTAGGAGCAACACGGGCTATGATACATGATCAAGGATTTCCATTGTTCTTATGGGCAGTGCTGCAATATATTTGCAAAACAGGAGTCCCCACACAATTTTGGGGAGATAGACACCTGAGGAGGTATTCACAGCCTACAAGTACTAAACCGGATGTGAGTCATCTTCGCATCTGGGGCAGTGTATGTTATTGTCATGTCCCTTCTGGGAAGAGAACAAAGTTGGACCCCACTGCAATTAAGGGGTTGCTTGTTGGTTACAGCGAGGCTTCCAAGGCCTACAGGGTCTTTGTGCTAGCATGCAGAAAGATTATTGTGTAGGGATCTACAGTTCGAGGAGGAGCGTGCATTGAGGAGGTCCAGAGACTTGCCAACAGGTACAGAGATCCAACAAGGTCAGAGCACAGGATCACAGCAGCAGACAGAGGGTACAGGATCAGGTACAGGTGTTCAGAGAGAAACTGTTGGATAGGATCATCAGGAGTTAGATGATGAGGAGGAGCAGCGTCATCCAGTTCCACAGGAGCGGGACACTAGGCCACGACCTAAGTGGTATAAGTCCACAGTCAGTGATTCTAGGTTGGCAGGGCTTCCAAAGAGATACTTTAGACGAAGTAAACCACCAGAGAGATTTGGGTATGTTGCATTGATGACTCAGCTCATTGATGTTGAGCCTTCCAACTATGAGTAGGCTGCACAACATGGAGTGTGGCAAGAGGCCATGATGGAGGAATATGCCTTCATTATGAAGAATGATGTATGGGAGGTGGTGCCCAGGACAGAAGGCAAGAAGGTGGTTGGATCCAAGTGGATCTACAAGGTCAAGCATGCAGCAAATGGAAGCGTGGACAAGTACAAAGCCCGCTTCGTGGCCAATGGGTTTTCACAACGAGAGGGAGTTGACTATTTTTGAAGATTTGCAACTTTGGGCAGTCATTCTCCACAAGAAAGTACAAGAAGACCCATCTACACCATTACAGAAGCCCCAGGAAGAAGTTGAAGACCCAGTAAGAGAAGTCAGCCCCACAGGAAAAATAATAAAGTAATTGAAGACCCAGAAATAAGAAGTCGGCCCCAGATTGACGCCCAAATTAGTATAAATACAGGACTGGCTCATTTATTTGGACAGGCAGACAGTTCTCCTTTTTGCAGTGCGCACAAGGTAGTTGCAGTTGCATTTTTTGGTAATTTCATTATTTCTGGTATCTTGGAGGGTGTGCCACACTTGGAGAAGGTCTTGCTTGGTTATTCTTGGTCATCTTATTGAAGTGTTAGGTCTTGGTGATGCTAGCCTTGAGGAGGATCTTCTATGTATGGTATTTTGGCTATTGATGGTGATGTACTAATAATATCTTGGACTGAATTCTTCAAGAGAAAGGTTGTTGGGTTTTCTTCCAAGTTTGGGTTTCCCAGGATAAACTCTTATGTTCTTGTGTCTATTGTGCATGGTTAATATTTCTAGATCTTGTTATTTCTATTGCATTGTTATAGTTGAGGATTTTAGTGCAGAGTTATTCTATGATAATTGTTGTATGAAAGTGAATCTTGTTATTAATCATAAGGCAATAACTATCAAGAGCTAAGAATCATATAAAACATCAACATGGTATCAGAGCGAGTTGAAATATTGCCACTGCACAGTTACAGTTGCAGTTGCAATTAGTAATTGCAATTGGAGTTGCCAGTCGCCAATTGCAGACGCAGTTGTCAGTCGCTTGTTGCAGTTGCAATTATAGTTGCAACAACTTTCTTTTTGAAGCTCGTCGAGCATTTATTAGGCTGAGTTGAGGAAAACTTTTTGTATAGAGCAACTCGCCTTGCCCTAGCGCACCTACTGCACTTCTCAATTTGACTTTCCGTTAAAGTTGAAATTTTAGGGTTTATTGACATTTTCCTAGACATTGAACTTTCTGCTATCTTGATTTTGTGATTTCTTCATGTACTGATGATGTCCAGTTTCAAATTAGAAGACAAGTTGGATGGTGCTACAAATTTCAGAGGTATGCACTTATATATGTTTCCAAGTTATATCATTTAGCAAAGTATGAGGGTGTTTGCAGGGGATGTACAAGGTACCTTGTCCAAGCAATGACCCAGAGGAATCATTGGATCTAGCGCATTAAGAGGAATAGCGCACCCTCCCTAGCAATTAAGACTCCAAGTTTGCATATCAGTTTTGATATTTTTATATTGTTGCATCTAAAATAAATATTGTAATCGGGACAACAGTCTTTAGAGATCTATTACTGCTAAGTACTTTTGCTATCAAATGTTTTGAATATTGTTATTACAATGATCATTGTGTAAATGCTCAGTGTTTAGTACTAATGATGCACTTATTTACAAGATGAAATTCATCTCTTCTAGTAGATGTTCTTGGTTGTTGTCTTTGTCCCAAGCAGGTTATCTTGTAAATTCCATGGAGGTTACCATGGAGATGTTCTTGCTTTGTTCCGGGTAGGTTACCATGAAGGAATGACTGGTCACAGGTGATAGCTCTGAGAGGGAGCTATAGTGACGGTTGCAGGAGACAACAAATTAGATGGTCTCTAGTTTGAGACATGGAGCAAGCTATCCAAACATGGAGTTGTACACATGACAATATACACCCATATACCGAAGGCGAAGAAGACAAAGTTAGAACCTTCCGAAAAGAAGGATACATTTGTGGGATACAAAGTGTTCCACATGGAGATTAGCAGGGAGGCGCAGGTGGTTCCACCAGTGGTGAGGTAGACGACCCCACCTAGTACCAGTTCAGAGGAAGTCGGCAGATGTAGAGGGAGCATATGGCTCCAAAGATTGTAGAGACTCAGAGTAAGCTTAATCGTAGAGAGAGTCAGTTGGCTCAAGAGAGAGTCGATTATTTAGAGGGAGTTCCCCCCCAGATTCAGGTGGGAGAGATATATCTTCCAGGACTGACAAAAAGGTGTCATGATTTGAGGAGGCTTCAAGGAGATGTGAGATCTCCTAGGAGGATACACTTGTTTTAGTAGATCTTGCTACAGTGACAAAGGAGGCAGCCAGTCAGGAGGACTGGGTATGGATTTTGTCTCAGTCATAGAGGGAGCAGCCAGTGAGGCAGACTAGACAGCAGGACTTACTCCAATGACAGAGGGAGTTGGCCTCAGAGTTCGAGATGGAGGATCCTAGACGAATGTACTCTTGGGATTAGAGGTGTGACGAGATCAGATGAGATCTTCCTCATTTAGGGGATACTGATGAGATTCGATATGACGAACTGCAAATCCATGACTACACCTATGATGACAAATCTGAAGAAGTTGAGTGATTCTACTTCAGATTCAGATTTGGTGGATCCCACGATGTATAGGCAATTGATTGCATCTTTGATGTACCTGGTTAATACCAGGTCGGATATTTGCTTTGCAGTGAGCACCCTGAGCCAGTATTTGGTTGAAGCCAAGGCAGTTCCAGTGGGTGGCAATGAAGCATGGTACAGTTGGATATGGCTTGTCTCAGGTGATGAAGTGAGGCTGCAGAGATATACAAATTCTGATTGAGCAGGAGTGCAGTAGACAGATTAAGCACATCAGGGTGTTGCTTCAACTTGGAATCAATTACGATTTCCGGGATAAGATGGAAGCAAGCTTCTGTAGCACTCAGTACAACAGAGACGGAGTATGTCATAGCCAGTGTCGCAAGTCGTGAAGTAGTGCAACTTCAGAAGCTTCTTGTAGGACTTCATCCGAGACATGGTACAGAATGGAGCAGTGAAGCTCCAATACTTATCCATAGATGAGCAGATTACAGATATCCTCCCAGAGTGGCCATACTGACTTGGCTGAGGAAGATGATACACAGGATTAGCCATGTTGATTTGGCTAGTGATGAGCGTTGATGTTTCAACATTGGGCAAACGTTCTCCTAGATTGGTCATGCATGGGGCTATGATAGTGCTGATATGACCAAGGGAGAATGATTCATTCACTCACGAGATTCTACTCGTGGTGAATGGTCCAGGTATGTTGATAGCAGAAATCCAAGTATGGAGAATGCCTCCCTCGTTGAGAGGGAGTGTTGGAGATTTTCAACTTCAGGCAGTCATTCTCCACAAGAAAGTACAAGAAGACCCATCTACACCATTACAAAAGCCCAGGGAAGAAGTTGAAGACCCAGGAAGAGAAGTCAGCCCCACATGAAAAATAATAAAATAATTGAAGACCCAGAAATAAGAAGTCGTCCCCAGACTGGCGCCCAAATTAGTATAAATATAGAACTGGCTCATTTCATTTTGACATGCAGACAGTTCTCCTTTTTGCAGTGCGCACAAGGTAGTTGTAGTTGCATTTTTTGGTAATTTCATTATTTCTGGTTTTCTAGTATCTTGGAGGGTGCACCACACTTGGAGAAGCTCTTGCTTGGTTATTCTTGGTCATCTTATTGAAGTGCTAGGTCATGGTGATGCTAGCCTTGGGGAGGATCTTCTCTATATTGTATTTTTGCCATTGATGGTGATGTGTTGGTAATATCTTGGACTGAATTCTTCTAGAGAAAGGTTGTTGGGTTTTCTCCCAAGTTTGGGTTTCCGAGGATAAACTCTTGTGTTCTTATGTTGTGTTCTTGTGTCCACTGTGCATGGTTAATATTTCTAGATCTTGTTATTTCCACTACATTGTTATAGTTGATGTTATGAACATAAATATACATATAAAATAAATATTCATAACATAATAATTAATTAATAAATGATAACTATTAATAATGAAAGGACATGTCTTCCTATCTTCACTTAGTCAGTAATCCTCTCTCTCTTGGTAAGAGAGTAAGAATTGAAAGTAGTCGGAACCCGAGCCTGTGCATGCAGGTCGAGCAAGCAACCGCGACCATGTTTTCTCATGCAGCAGGCCGCCATGGGAGCACCAGGGGGTGGGGAGTCGACTCCCCCCCATCTCTTTCCGCTGAGGAAGCCTTCAGGAGGTTAATCACCACGCAGGGGAAGTCTCTTGCCCCGTCTTCCATTCCGAAGTTCATCAAAAAACTCGACTCAATCCCTGAAATCGTCCTCCAGGAAGATCAGCCCATCAAAATAGCTCTAGCCCTTGCAGAGCGTGGATTGATTGGCCAATTTATGGGGCTTTGGCCCTCCGCAAAAACCACAGACGATTGGATCCAAAGAAACTGGAGACCGCTCCTTCAGAGCATCGTGACATGCTACCCGATAGGAAGAGGTTTCTTCATTTTCAAATTTATCTCAAAAGAAGACCACGATCTCATCTTTAGAAGCAGCCCGTATTTCATGGGGACGCAAGGTCTTTATCTTAACCGCTGAACGCCCAATTTCAACCCCTCAATCGATGTCCCAAAGGAGGTCCCAGTTTGGGTCCAATTGCCAAACTTGCCAGTGCACTGTTGGAACTACCAATCTCTTCAAAAAATCGGAAATGGACCGGGACGGTTCATAGACAAAGCAGATACCAAATCACATTATTCTTGCACGAGGATCTGCGTAGAAGTGGATCTAGAAGCAAGCCTGCCAAAAGCCATCAAGCTCAAGGTGGGGGCATGGCAGCATTACCAAAAGATGGATTACGAACAGTTACCATTCAAATGTAGAAGCTGCCATGAGTATGGCCACTTTCAAAGGAACTGCCCAAAGGCCCAATCAGTAGACAAGACAAACGATGAAGGATGGCAACAACCAAAGAGATCCAAAGCAAATCCGAAGCCGAACAAGAAGAAGAACACAGGCCCTGCCCCAATCCCCCAAGCCACCAACGAAGCCCTAGAGGCTCAGACTACAAATACGACTGCATGCAACAGTGTCGAGCCCTAGAAAGAGCAACCAAGTGATCCAAAGGACAAAAAGAAAGGCGAAGCAACCGCCGATCTAGAAGCCCCTGAAGGTCCAACCAAAGAGAAAGACACAAACGAGGAACACATCAGCTTGGCCTCAAAATCCGAAGAAGAATCCGATGATGAAGACTCCAACACAAGTAGCTCCCAGATCACACCGAAAAAAGCCACCAGAGGAAGGAAATCCAAGAAAAAAGAAAGAGAAGAGAAAACTTACCTGGACATCCTGCAACACCCAAAATCAAGGCTGGGCTCAAAAAGGAGCCACCACCTCACAACCAAGTAAATAATGAAGTACGTCTCCTGGAACTGCAAAGGGTTAAACAGCAAACTAAAAGAAGAAGCTCTGAAAGATATCATCCGTATGACATTGCCTGAAATCCTTCTCATCCATGAGACAAAACTGGAGGAACCCGATCTCCTCCGAGCAAGTAAAATTTTTTGGAAAAAAGACCAAGGGAAAGCGATTAGTGCCAAAGGAGCCTCAGGGGGAATTGGCACATTCTAGGACAACTCCAAACTGGATCTGATGGAAGAAGAAGGTAGTGCTCACTGGATCTTCACCAACTTCCTCCACAAAGATTCAGGCCAGCCCATAAGTCTCTTCAATCTCTATGTGCCAGTACATTTCTCAGAGAAACAAGCCTGCTGGGGCTCCTTAAAGTCCTTCCTTCAACAACGAAATACTGAAAATATAATAATCACGGGCGACCTCAACATCACACTTGCCTCTTCGAAGAAAAAAGGGGGATCTCCGGTCAAAGACCCAGACAGAGAATGGGTGGAGGACCTCATCATGGATTGGGACCTAGAAGATATCAAGCCAGTCAGAGGGAAGTACACCTGGTCAAACAAAAGATTGGGCCCAGGGCACATTGCGGCACGTCTGGACAGATTCCTTATCCAAACCTCCTTCCTCACTCTCGATTTAGCGGCTTCTTCCAAAATCCTCCCAAATTACACCTCCAATCACAAGCCAATCCTCCTCGAACTCTCCTCCAATGCTAACCTCAGTCCCATGCCTTTTCGGTTCAACCCGCTTTGGATCCACCAAGAGGATTTTCAAGATCTCGTAGCCAACGCTTGGAGCGTCCAGATCCAAGGCTCTCCGTTCTTTGTTTGGGAAGAAAAACTGCGATTTCTAAAGAAAGCGATCAAAGGATGGGTCAGAACCCTCCTTTCTCCATCCTCCAAGAGAAAAGGGATCAAAGAAGCACTCGAAAACCTCCAGCTAAGCCTTGAAGAGGAGTCTCTCTCTCATGATCGGCTAACCCAAGAAGTCGATCTCCAAAAAGCTCTCCACCGTGCATGCAGGGAGGAGGAAGAATATTGGCGTCAAAAGTCCCAAAGTCTCTGGCTCAAAACCAGAGACAAGAACACGAGCTACTTCCACAAACATGCAGAAGCTCGAAGGTAGTTTAAAACGGTCAAAGAAATCCACTCACAAGGGCAAGAGGTAACCAACTTCGAAGGTATCAATCAGGCTGCTCACGACTTCTACAAAGATCTCTGCTCAGCTCCAAATGAAGCTCCAATAGACCCCATCGCCTACCCTCTATCGCTAGTCCCCAATCATTTGAGGGACGAGGACAATCGAATGCTTACGGCCCCCATAAATCTTCAAGAGATCAAGAACACGCTGGACAATATGGAGGCCGATAAGGCCCCTGGGCCTGATGGCTTCACACCCCGCTTCTACAAAGCTTGTTGGCCAATCATCAAGAAAGATCTGCTAAGAATGGTTCGGAAATCCCAAAATTGCCTCAAACTCGGGGGAAGCACAAACTCGGCATTTTTAGCATTGATCCTAAAAGAAAAAGGAGCAAGCAACTTCAGCCGATTCCGGCCAATATCCCTCTGCAACACTAGCTACAAACTAGTCACAAACATCATAGCCACCAGGCTCAAAGTCATTATGCCAAGCATCATCCCGGAAAACCAAGGAGGCTTTATCAAAGGGCGCCAAATCCTGGACCACATCGTGTTGGTCCAAGAAGCCTTACACTCCAGCATCCAACGCAAAGAAAAAGGTATGATCATTAAGCTCGACTTAGCCAATGCTTTCGATAGAATTAGACATGATTTACTCTTTCAAGTAATGAGAAATATGGGATTCGCCGAAAATTTCATAAGCTGGATCAAAGCTTGCATATGCACCCCGTGGATTTCCCCATTGGTAAATGGCCGATCAACACAGTACTTCCAAGCCTCCAGGGGACTAAGACAAGGTTGTCCCCTGTCCCCACTTCTGTACGCCATCCAAGCCTTGGTTTTAAGCTTCCAGCTGGCACATCATCAACAGACCCGTTCCCTACCTGGCCTCAAAATTGTGCCAACAGTCAAAGACATTAACCATGCGCAGTTTGCAGACGATACCCTCCTCCTTGGTGGAGCCAATGTCCAAATAGCAAGGAACTTCAAGCAGAAGCTAGACCATTACAAAGCAGTCTCAGGCAGCAAAACAAATGACCAAAAGTGTAAAGTCTACGGCTGGAATCGCTCTCCAAGAGAGATGCTGGAAATTACCCGGGTATTAGGAATGGAAGGCTCAACGACTTGGGACAGCTTCAAATATCTTGGGATCCCAATTTTCAAAGCCACTCCCAAACTGATCCATTGGACTCTGCTCCTGGACAAATTGAAGGCCCGCATTCAATCCTGGGGGGTGACTTGGTTAAATCTGGTTGGGAAAATTGTCCTGTTGAAATCCGTCCTGACAAGTCTTCCAATCTACCAAAACTCAATAATGCTTGCTCCAAAATCTATCATCAACAAGATCGACATTCTGCTGAGAAGATTTATGTGGGAAGGCTGGAGGCAAACGGAGAGGAAACTGCATCTGGTAAGCTAGGAAAAATTTAAAAAAATAGTTCTAGAAGGAGGCCTCCAGATCAGGGACGTCGCTACCTAGAATCTAGCGATGGGGGCAAAAATTTTGTGGAGTCTAGTCTCCAGCAAATCCTCCTAGAGCAAGGAAGTCCTTTGGAAAAAATACTTCCAGGGGAAACGCATCAGATGCCTGGAACGCCCACCAAATGTCCTCAAAGGTTCGCCAATCCTTACCCTCTGCCTCAGATCCTTAGACCTTTTCACTTCCAAGCTTACCTGGATACCAGGCAATGGGAAACGCATAAGGATCTGGAATGATTCAATCCTAGGGGAGCCGCCACTAGACATTCATGGAGGTTTGGCCAATATCAAAGCATGGCTCCACTCCTCCAACCTTCACACGCTCTAGGACATTTCCAAATGGGAAGATAATGAAGCTGGAACCTGGAAAGAGTGGGATCTGGGGAACTATCCAGAAATGCATGATATCGAAGCCAAAACCCTCTTGAAGTTGCTGCAAGGGAAAGCCCCCATGAGAGCCTCAGTTAAGGATAAAGAGGATGGGGCACTGTCATCGAAACTTACTCCATAGCCGCAGGATGCCAAGCTCTTCAAGCTATCCCCCATGTTCCACCAGACCCAACGCCCTGGAGAACTGTCTAGTCTCACAAGTCGATCCCCAAAATCGACATGTTCTTCTGGACAATGGCACATAAAAGCATCCTGACTAGCGAAAACTTAAGGCGCAGAGGATGGCAGGGCCCCTCAAGATGTTCGCTCTGTACTTCTGAAGAGGAAACTACCAACAACCTGCTACTAAATTGCCCCTTTGCAAAAGAGGTTTGGGAAAATGTAGTAATGCTGGGTCCTGACAAACTTACGAGGCCTACCTCGACCTCGGATCTGTTGAGCTCTTGGGTGTTACGCTCCCCTTTCTCCTTGAGAAAAAAGGATCTACTCAAAGCAAGCTAGATGTGGCTCCCCAAGTTTGTAATGTGGAAAATTTGGCTGGAAAGGAACAAGATGATTTTCAATGAGAAAAGCTGCAATTCATTCCAAGTTACTTTGAAAATCAAAGCACTACTCTAGAAGCCCAAACCAAGCTTCGAAATTCTGACACCCTTGACCCAAAAGAAGAAAAGTGGCTAAAAGAGCTTGTCCCAATCCCCTTCATCGAATAGCCACCAACCCAGCCCTGAAAGCAAGCTGAGAAATCAAGATAGGAGAACAAGACTTCATCAAGTGGAGATCTGGGCTCGAAATGCACAGTCTGACCTTCGATGGAGCATCGAAAGGGAACCCTAGACCGGCCGGTGGAGGAGGGTTTCTCCTTAATCCTTTGGGCACGCTGGAGGTCACCTACTCCTAGGGGCTAGGCATTGAAACCAACAATATGGCAAAGGCACTCGCGCTCTGGCAGGGTTTGAGGCTAGCCGCCTCTAAAAGCATCCAGAAATTGGTGGTCTTCGACGACTCCAGAGTAATCATTCAAGCCATGAAGACGAGAAGGAGGCCAAATATCCTCAATTTAAGTCAATTGCTCAGGAAAATAACCCTGTTGTTGCAGAATTTCCAAGAGATCAAATTCTATCATATTTTGCATGGCCTAAACAGTCAAGCTGACTCCGAAGCAAATAGAGGAACAACGATGGACAAGGCCAAGCTGTTAGTGAATGACATTGAATAAGTTGCCCTCATCCCTTAGAAGATGAGTCATCCAAAGGCCCATTAACCCACGATTGGACGTCGGACGAATGACAGGGAAGCATCCAATCAGTTGCAAGTTGTTCCATCACTCGCCAGGCAGTCGTCAGCATTCCGTCCGGCCACTTGCAGGCTTGAAGGTGGAGGCCATACCGATAAGCAGAGAACTCGTGATGCCTGGGATGCGCAGAGGCTATTTTTGTAGACGAGGTGTCTCAGAGAAGGCAGGGGAGCTCAGTCAGAAGGGCAGAACCACTGTGAAGCTGGGATGCGGAAGCTATCTTAGCGCTCGAGCAATCAAGAGGGGCAGTCGTATCTTTGCCAAGCAGAGGAAGCAATCTGAGGTTGAGAAGGTATTCCAATGGCCTCCAGCTCCAAGCCCAGGCCATCTCTGGAAGAAAGATTGGAAGAAATGCAAATGGAGCTCATCAAGCTGAAAGTTGTGGTCAAAGAGCAAGCAAGAAGATTGCAGAATAATGACTTCGCCGGAGAAATCAGATTCGAACAACTGATCTAGGACCTCAAAGACCTGCGTGAGGAACTCACTTCCGACTCGAACGCCCAATTCAAGGATGTAGCCAATGTGCAAGGTGACTTTGGGAAGCGTCTTAGCAAACTCGAAACCAAAATCGACAAGCTGGCTGGAGAATGTGCCAAAAAGAAGACAACACGGGACAAGGGAAATGAATCCTGCTCATGAAGTTGCAGCTTCAAGACCCTGTTCATCAAGACCCTTAAGTTGATTCCCTGGCTTGCAGTTTTAATGGCTTCCTTAAGATGTAAAGCACCTGGCAGCTAGTTTGTCGGCTTTTAATTCAATTATCCGTTACTGTCAAAAAAAAATAATGAAAGGACATGACTATTGGTTAAGGGCACCCTTGCGTGGGTATATAAACGGGCCCTCATTCTCAATTGTATATCATCTCATCTATTCATATTTTATACATTATTCCTACATGGATTATTATGTTATATTCCAAGTATTTTGGATAATTCTTGTGTGAGCGAACTTTGTTCGTCTCATTTATGTTCATAACAGTTGAGATTTTCAGTGTATAGTTATTTTATGATAATTGTTGTATGAAAGTGAATCTTGTTATTAATCATAAGGCAATTGTTAGCATATTGGACATGCTCATTTAACCATAGACAATATAGCAATATTGTCACCCAACCATAGGCACTAATGCCACCCCCGAGCACCTTGACCTTGACAGAAAGAAGAATTTTCGGCAGCAAATCAATTGCCAACCAAGGCTAATGCACCAAACAAAGATAACCAAAACTGATCAAAGAGTCCAACCCAGAAAAGTCGAGAATGTAGATTGCAAAACTGTAGGCAGCAGCAGCTCCCAAGTCTTGCGCATAAACTGGTCTTCTACAGTGCGCACAAGTGTACTTCTGTAATTCTGAGAAGTCTGGCTAAAATGAAGACTGGCCTCCTGTATTTATACTGCTTCTGCCAGACTACCTAGGCCGACTTCTCATTCTGGTTGTTAATTACTTAGTATATAATATTTCCTTTAGCCGACTTCTCCTCTAGGGTTATATCCAAATCCTTTTTTGTTTCCGAAATATTCTAATCTTGTCAAAGGTCACACATGGAGGTTAATACCTCCCGCAGCTACCATAATATCAACACTCCCTCCTAGCTAGGGAGGTATAACGGATAATGGTCTTGAGCACAAACAGACCATTCAATTGGTAGCATCATTATAGCCACACAAGCTAATTAAATCACGAGCACAGTCATTATTATCCAACTAGATAATCTCCATGACAACTAGTACAATGTCAACTCATAGAACACAACTGTGTCTATCCATAGTAGTACACAACTACTCAATCTGTGACACATAGTCACAAACAGTGGAACATATCCACCACAATAGCATATCTCTACTGTCTAGAGACATACAGTCTCCATAGTAATCATATCATCTAATATCAACCTGCACAGAAACAATATCATGATATAAACTGAGTCATCTAGGCCATTCTTCCACTCACATCTGTGAGATCTAGAAGAGCATCTGCACTCAGAGAGTAGAACATCAACGATGGGCTATCTGGACTATTCTTCTCAAGCATAGAAGAATAATTGTCCTGATTTCTGAGCCTGGACCATTCACCTATCCAGGCCATTCCTCCGACACTAAACAAAGTGCAACCTAAAGAGAATGAGTTTGCCCTAGGGAATGCCTGTCCCCGATTGTTGAACCTGGACCATTCACCTATCTGGGTCATTCCTCCAGCACTAAACAAAGTGCAACCGGGAGAGAATGAATATGCCCTAGGGAATGACTGTCTGGACCATTTCCTAAGGAAATGACTGTCCTGCACCAACCTCCAAAACTAACCATTCTTTGAAACTGCTCACAACTATGAGCTTCGAAAAAATGATTGTCCGACGAGGCGGACCAATCTTCTTGACCACTACTGAGAGTGACTGTCAAGAAGAAAGACTGTCCTAGACCATTCCCCCACACTGGCCACAAGGGGAATCACTGTATATGGTACATCAGCAATCCATCGAACCATTTTCATTACAAAAAAGAACGTTCGATCTGGACCATTTTCCGAACTGGGCAATGCCTGTCCGTCAGAAATCTCAAACCACTTTCCGAACTGGAAAGGCACTGCCCATCCTGGACCATTTTTCAAAGCTGAAAAATGACTGTCCATAAATCAATGATACGTCAGTGCTCCCTCCCAACCTGGAGAGCCATCTCTTCCCTTTCAGCTAAGGGAGTTATTTCCACGATCCCCAATTTGTCTCGTAAGTATGCAAACTTTATTCTGGACAGAAGCTTTGTCAAGATATTTGTTGTCTGTTCATCTGTGGGGATATACTGGAGCTTCACTTCTCCTTCCTGGACTTTATCTCGAATGAAGTAGTATTTGATCTCAATGTGTTTCGACCGTTCATGAAACATTCGATGTTCTGATAGCCTTATACAACTCTGATTATCACAGTATATTATGGTCGAATCTCGAACCTGATCAAATAGTCCAGAAATCAGCTTTCTCGGCCATACTGCTTTTGTACATGCCTCACATGTTGCGATATACTCTGCTTCTGTTGTGCTAAGTGCGACAGACTTATGTTTCCTGCTGCCCCAAGATATCATAGCGGAGCCCAAGCTGAAACACATCCCTGGAGTACTTCTTTTGTCTTCTGCACTTCCTGCCCAATCTAAATCTGTGAATCCATGAAGTTGTATATCACTGGATGCGGTATATCTTAAACCATAGTTTAGTGTCCCACGAATATATCTTAGAACATGCTTTGCAGCTATCCAATGCTCATGTCTAGGTTCCWCCTGGAACTGGCTTAGTGTGTTTACAGCAAAGAAAATGTTTGGTCTAGTATTTACTAAATACATCAATGACCCAATCAATTATCGATATAGAGATGGGTCTACTGGATCAGAATCTGAGTCTCTTACTTTTCTTATATCTGTGGTCATAGGAGTGTCCATGGATTTGCAATCCATCATTCCAAACTTCTAAAGAATCTTTACTGCATACTTTCCTTGTCCAAGGAATACTTCACCACGCTTCTGCCATACTTCTAGTCCCAAGTAATAATGCATGAGACCAAGATATTTCATATCGAACTGAGAAGCTAGTTCCTTTTTACACTAGATGATGAGAGGCTCTTCACCTGTCAAGAATAGATAGTCGACATATAGCAGTAGAATCACAGGTGCATTGTTCACGACCTTGTAGTAAAGATTTGGATCTACGTGACTTTTGGAGAAACCAAGTCTCATTAGGTAGTTGTCTATTCTGGCATACCAAGCTCTTGGAGCTTGCTTGAGTCCATATAAAGCTTTCTTTAGTCTGCAAACATGAGTGTCTCTAGAATGTACTTCAAACCCTTAAGGTTGTTCAATGTATAGTTCTTCTTCGATTGCTCCATTGAGGAAAGTTGTTTTTACATCCATCTGATGTAAACTCCATCCCATGGAAGCAACAAGAGATATAATAGCTCTAATGGAAGTATATCTGGCAACAAGAGCGAATGTTTCATCATGGTCTTCTCCCTCCTTCTGGGAGAACCCTCTAGCTACGAACCTTGCTTTATATTTGTCCACGCTTCTGTCTGTTGCATGTTTGATCTTATCAACCCATTTTGAAGTTACTACTGATTTTTCTTTAGGTCTGGGCACAATTTCCCATACATCATTTTTCATGATGGACTAGCGTTTCTTTTGCCATGGCTTCTTTCCATTGTTTCTTCTGAGCTGCCTCTTCAAACGTGGTAGGTTCTTCGTCTAGAATCTTTGTCATACATGCTGCATAGCTAGAGAATCTCTTGGGCTTCTTGCTTTTTCTGAAGGTCCCACTTGGGGCTTTGAGTCTTTTTGCTTCTTGTAGGGTAGCTTCAAGCCAAGCTAGTCGTTTCTTGGTTTTGGGTACAGTGTCTGAATCAATGGTCTCACATGGTTGCATCGAATGATCAAGTTGTTATGTTTCTTCATTCTGACTTTCTGGAAGACATGTGATTTCTTCCATAGGCTCTTCATACTCTTCTTCTTCTATAGTTTCCTTTATGGATTTCTTGAAAGCCATCTTTTCATTGAAGGTTACGTCTCTGCTAACTTCAATCTTATGTAATTCCGGGATATAGATTCTATAGGCCTTGGATGATTCACTATATCCCACGAATATGCCCTTCTTTCCTGAGGATTCTAATTTATTCCTTTTATCCTTGGGAATGTGAAAGCAAACAGGGAATCCAAAGATTCTTAAGTGTTCCACATTAGGTTTATTTCCTAAGAAGGCTTCTTCTGAAGTCATATCCTTCAATATGCGGTGAGGACTTCTGTTCTAAACATATATTGTTGTCATGGCTGCTTCTCCCCATAGATACATAGATAAACCTTGATCGTTCAATAGTGCCTTCACAGTTTCTTCAATAGACCTATTCTTCCTTTCTGCTACACCATTTTGTTGAGGATTATGAGGAATAGTTAGCTCCCTCCTAATCCCTGCCAATTTGCAAAACGCAACAAAATGTATATTCTCCTCCATTATCTATTCTCAAGATCTTGATTTTCTTGTTTGTGAGATTCTCTATCTCTGCTTTGAATTCTTGAAACTTGTTGAATACTTCGTCTTTTGTCTTCAAGAGATATAACCAAGTCTTTCTCGAGTAATCATCTATGAAGATTACATAGTAAAGAGAACCTCCTAGAGATTTGACTGGCATTGGACCGCAAACATCTGAATGTATTAGATCTAGAATTTCCTTAGATCTATTATTACTGCTTGAGAATGGTTTCTTGACATTCTTACCAAGAGCACATCCTTCACAAATTCCTTCATGTGTAGATTGTAGTTCTAGTATTCCTTCAACCATCTTTTTGAGGAAGGGTAATGCCTGATAGTTGATATGAGCATACCTTCTATGCCAAAGTTCATTGGGATTGACTTCATCGTGTACAAGGGCTTCATCATTTCATTCTAGTAGTTTGTATAGTCTTCCTTCACGGGTTCCAATAACTCTAGCATTCTCTATGTTGGAGTCTCTAGGCCAAGATAACACTTTTCCATCTACAAAAGCTATTTTGTTTCCTTTGTCTTCTAGGCAAGATATGGATACAAGATTCTTTTCTAAACCAGGTACATATAAGACATTGCTCAGATGAACATTGTTACATGTTTTCAATTTGACGGAGGCTTGACCAATTCCTTCAACTGGGTAAGTGTTTTTGTCTCCAAGTTCTACCTTGTATGATGTCTTTGTTTCATTTAGATTGGAGAGTCTGGCTTGATCTCCTGTCACATGCCTGGAAGCTCCACTGTCAATTATCCACATGTCATCTTCAAGCGTTCCTGTGAGTGCTGAGTAGTGTAGATGATTTGTCTTTTCATTCATGACTTATGTTAACTGATAACTGGTCAAGCTTTAACCCAAAATTTCAACCTTGACGTTTCTGCCTTCTGAGAGTGCCAAGAGGTGCGCTAGACTAAGGCGCACTTGAATATCTTCTCCTTGAGTAAGGTGTTCCACCATAAGGTGTTGGATAAGGGTTTTAGGGTTTCTGCAACTGCACCTACTAGTAACCCTAGCAACAGTGCTTTAGTAACTGCACCTGCTAGTAACCCTAGCGGCAGTTCTTCAACGAGCTTGATAACCTTATGGCTTAGCTTCCTTCCAATGGTTAGGTTGAATGAAGGAGGTGTGGGCCCATAACCTGTTAGAATATTGGATGTGCTCGTTTAACCATAGACAATATAGCAATATTATCACCCAACCATAGGCACTAATGCCACCCCCGAGCACCTTGTCCTTGACGGAGAGAAGAATTTCCAACAGCAAATCGATAGCCAACCAAGGCTAATGCACCATGCAAAGATAACCAAAACTGATCAGAGAGTCCAACCCAGAAAAGCCGAGAATGTAGATTACAGAACTGTCGGCAGCAACAACTCCCAAGTCTTGCGCATAAATGGCCTTCTGCAGTGCACACAAGTGTACTTCTGTAATTATGAAAAGTCTGGCTAAAAGGAAGACTGGCCTCCTGTATTTATAGTACTTCTGCCAAACTGCATGGGCCGACTTCTCATTATGGGTGCTAATTACTTAGTATATAATATTTCCTTTAGCCAACTTCTCTTCTAGGGTTATCTCCAAATCTTTTCTTTCTTTCGGAATATTCTAATCTTGTCAAAGGTCACACATGGAGGTTAATACCTCCCACAACTACCATAATATCAACAGCAATAACTATCAAGAGCTGAGAATCATATAAAACATCAACAATTGTGAGGAGACTTTCGCCCCGATGGCCAACTATTCCTCTATTCAAGCAAGCATATCGTTGGCAGTAGAGAAGTGCTGGCACATTCACCAGATAAAAGTGAAGACCACTTTCCTTAACGGACTTGTTGAGGAAGAGGTATATGTTGAGCAGCCAGAAGGATTTGAGGTAGGTAACAGAGAGACGCATGTGTGTAGACTGAGGAGAGCCTTATATGGGCTCAAGCAGGCCTCGGGCATGGTAATCGAGGATAGACAGCTACTTAAGGGAGATGGGTTTCCAACGGAGCGAGGCTGATCCAAACCTGTATTTTCTTGCAAGGGAGGTGCCTCTCATACTGGTGTTATATGTGGATGACTTATTTCTAACAGGAGATGAGCAGCTGATAACAGACTATGAGGCCAACCTTGTAGCTGAGTTTGAGATGAAAGACCTTGGGTTGATGCATTACTTCCTTGGTCTGGAGGTCTGGCAGCAGGATGGACGCTTCTTCTTGGGACAAGGGATGTATACAGTGGAGATCTTGCATAGATTCAGAATGACAGATTGTAGGCCCATGTCCACGCCTCTAGTCACGAACTGGAGGAAGATTGATGCATCAGATTCAAAGACAGTAGACCCCACTATCTATCGTTAGTTGATTGGATCACTCACGTATCTGGTCAACACTCAGCCAGATATCAACTTTGCAGTAAATTCTGAGTCAATTCACGATGGACCCTCAGAGAGTACATTGGATAGCTGCGAAGCATGTGCTTAGCTACCTCGGTGGTATAGTGGAGTACGGGTTGTTATATGAGCGTAGTGGTGGAGTGAGATTGGCAGGGTTTACAGATGTTGATTGGGCAGGATGTGTAGAAGACAGGAAGAGTACTTCGGGTTGTTGCTTCAGCATTGGACCGGGCATCATTCCTGGTTTAGTAGGAAGCAGAGATCAATGGCATTGAGCTCTGTTGAGGTAGAGAACATGGTTGCTAGCTTGGCAGCATGTGAGGCACTATGGCTGAGGAAGCTACTCTTGGGATTGTTCAAGAAGGAGCTAGAAGCTACTGTGATTCACTGTGATAATCAGAGTTGCATCAAGCTCTCTGAGAATCCAGTGTTTCATGATCATAGCAAGCACATTGATATCAGGTATCACTTCATTCGGGATTGTGTACAGAGAGGAGCCATGAGCCTTGACTACATACAGACTGATGAGCAGATTTTTACCAAGGCACTGAGCAGACGGAAGTTTGAAAAGTTTTGAGATCAAATGGGGTTGAGGCAGAATCCCTTCCTCGCTAAGAGGGAGTGTTGAAATTGGATAGCAAGGAAGGCCTTCACCATGCATGGCGTCCTAGCATGGAGGAGGACAATGAAACTTAGCCAAGTTGATGGGTTAATCTTTTTCTTAAAGTTGTACTTAGAAAAAAGTACATTAAATAGGTTATATTTTAATGTTGACTTAATGAGTACTTTTTATAAAGTTAAAGTGAGAAATAATTTACGTTGTGGTCTTTTAATCTTAATCATTGATCTCATAAAGTGTGTGAGGATTAATCTTGGCCCTCCATCCTTTTGGAGTTAGGGTTTCTCACTTGCTCATTGAGTAAAAATGAGATCGACTTGGTGAGGGGCGCATTATGCACGAGAGGGGCGATTTTCTGAAGAGAGAAAGAGGAGAATTGCTTGAGGGTTTGGAGAGAGTTTGCAGGGAGACAAAGGAGGCTTCTACACTGAGATTGGCACACATCTTCAACATTGCAGAGGTCTTTTCCTACAGATCTGAAAGCAGTCGTACTAGGTGACGCAGAACCCACGTGGGCAGTCGTATAGTTACACAGAGGCTCATGCAGGGGTGTCTTCTGGCACAATTTGGCTCAGGAGGATTTGCAGAAAGGGGTCGTACATTATTTGAGGAGATTTGGCATTTCGCTGGGCCAATTTTATTGTAAGAGATCTCTATATTTTCTTGCTCAATAATAATAAAATCCAAATCTGCTGCACTGGTTTTCCCTCTGGGGTTTTTCCAGGGACGAATTGTCCAAAAATTACTTGTGTACATGTGATGTGATTGCTGTTATCTTTTACTGTTAAGTTCTTGGTTATTATTTCTGTTGTGTATTATTTATTTGTGAAGAAAACCTGGCATAATCAGTTAACAGAAAAATTAATTGGTTTAGTGAATTGGGTTTAGAGAAATTTCACACCATTCATTGATTAGTTGATCACCTAACTATAAAACGTGTAAGACTTGAGGACATCTGCCTGTTTCATAATTTTTTGCTATGAAATGTATTGGAGTTGTGAATCTTGTGTATAAACTTCCTACTATCCCTACTCTTCTGCAGCATTCACGCACAATAGCACTTGTTTCTCTTTTGTCAGAGGAAGAAGTAATAGGTGGTTAAGTACTTATGGAGGCACAGCTGCCTGCTAATTTGGACGAGAACAGTTCCATAAGTTTATTAGCTAGATGGGTGCACATTCATGATCCATTAAACAACTTCAAGCATTGTGGATGGGATGGAATATCACAAACAAACGTTACTGAGCTTCTGTTGGTTTATAGGGTGTGTGCTGTTGGCAATGTTTGGTTTATATTATTATAAGGTTTGGATTGGCCTTTTCAGGGTTACTTGCAAGTTGCTTCCCACTCGTTCTCTGTATACTAATTAGATAATTAATGGTTTTAGAAATACATCTTTATATTATTATATATTATATAAATCCAGCAGAGGTAGAGTCCGTATATTTATCACTTAATGGAATAATAAAAGCATCTCTACGAGACTGTTACTTATTTAGAAGGCTATCAGCAAATATCCATTGGTTGAAATAGGAAAATAAGTTTCATGTTGCCCAAAACATCTGTTCCTTGTGAATGGAAATGTCATATGAACTCAATGATCAGTAGTGGAGTTTATCAACAAGATTGTACTCGATCTATGACATGATGTGTTGTTTTCTGGTACATCTTCTGTCCAATTATGACGGAAGTATTTTGAGATTACTGTTTTTGTTCACGAAAGTTGGATAATTGGGGCTAGTAATGAATAGAACAGAATATTTTTATTTATGCCCACAGGAGATCCTATAGGATCTATATGGGACCATATCAAGAATTACTAAAAGAAAAATTAAATTCACAGATTTGATCTCATTTATCTCAAAGATGTCTCAACCTGCAATACAATCATTTTTGGTGGTGATCTAAACGTTTTCTTTTTGTCAAAGCTTTTGGGCATAATATTGTCAAAAGTGGCAACAAGTGCATTTAAGTTGGATTCCCATTCACACTTCAAGACCGACTTTAAGAAGTTTAGTGTTACGCATCGCTATTTCTTTCAACATAACCTATTTTAGAGTTAATTAATTAATTCGCTGTGATAATAGGTTTGAAGTGGTCCTTATTAGGATTATTTATTTAAACTTTACTTCCAGTGATATGAAATATTTACATGTTTTTTACATCACCTGATGCACCATTTAACTACTGTGTACCTTAACCAGATGGTCTGACCATACTGCCCCATTTTGAGTAGGTTTGCTATGGTTACAAATTTTAGCATGAAACAATAAAATATAGGATGTTTGTGCCTTAGGTCCGTCTCATATATTCTCAAGTCAAATCAGTTTTATGGGTAGAGTTCCCATGCCATTTTTCAGTTTTACCAAGAGAACTCTTCGGCAACAATAACAGGGTACAGACTGAGTTAAAGATATACAGGTGGATGTATAGACTTTTATTTTTCTGGGAATTCTTAACATTAAACTACTCAATTTGTTTTCCTTGGTGAAGATTCCATCTACATTGTCCAAGAATAAAATTTGAAGGCTGCACTTGCATAGGCAATAGAAGTGCATGCGATGCATATCTTTCCTTGCAGCATAGTAAGATTAGTCCAAACATTTTGCAGCATGACTCATAGCCTACTACAAATATATCTTGGAGCATTCATATAAATGCAAGCTAGAAAGTTAATCTCAATTCTAACTGTGCAAAACCAAGCAACTATGCCAACTCATAATTGTATTTCCATTCATGTACTTCTGGCAAGTAACATACTATTCTCTCTAGATGGACTTTTATAGAGAACCTCTTTTCATTTCTTCAATTTTGGTTTATGCCTGACAATGTCATTCCTAAAATGGGAATCAGAAAACACATTTTCAAATTTTCAAAATAGAAATTGCTTTGGAAAGTCAAACCAAATTTAGGTAGAAAACTGTTATAACTTGGACCATGTTCCTCTCTGGTTAAACTATCCTAAACATGGTTCTTTGCCTCTCTAGGGTTTCATCTCTATTTATTAATGGATCAAACAGTTCATTCTAATTGTTCTAAAGTAGATGCAGAATACTAATAGGATGAAGAGTTTAACAAGACAACAACAAAAGATTTGAAATTGAGATCTGGATTATATATTTTACAGATTAAAGCTATGAACCATAATTCTGGCAGCTACAAACTCCAGGATATAAGCTATTCATGATTGTTGTCTGTCCTTCAAACACCATACTTAGTAAGCTCTGATCATGGCCATGCATTAATATGAAGGCATGGGAGTCTAAACTATCTTTTTGAAAGAATAAGAAACAATTCTTAGATTTGTTGGACACTATCCCTCATTCTAAACACATATTTGATGAGAATCTTAACAGGTTCAAGCCTATTGAATGGATCCTCTATTAGATATTCCTGGACCATAAAAAAAAAATGAAATGCTTGTCCCATCTTTGAGCAACGTAATGAGCCTGATTCCCTTCGGCATTCCCTTTCCCCTTCCCCAGATACAATCAAGACTAAAATTAAGTTGAAGTAACAAATCAATAATAACTTATAAATTATAACTTTATAAGTCATGGCCATAATATAAAAAATCACTCACATATAATGAAGTAACTATTTTATATCTAGCAATTGCAACAACATTGGAATAGAAATTTGGGGTATTGTGTTATGTAATTTATTGATTTGATTAACCTTCACTGCGATATCGAGAGTTCGATACTTAGAGACCTGCAAATCTCCCTAACATTTACCATCTAACAATACAAAGAAGGTAGGAAAATGCCCTTGTCAAAAGAAAAATAAGAAGAGGTCATGCTGCTTGCTAAACCTCTCCCAACATATCTCACTTGACAAATCCACATTTGTTGTGCTTAGGCTTCTGAAATTCTGCAATCATATCATCATTGCGAATGTGACTACTTCCTAATTGACCACAAGCTACTTCTGTTCTAAATTGCACTTTTGCAATTCCATATAAATAGCTTTTTGTTTATTAACAAACTGCTCTAGCATCCAATTTTGCATTTCATATTTGTGTAGAATCGAGATACAGAATCATATATGATGCTACATGGCATCCGGTGTTGTTGTCACTTGTTTCTTCTTTATTGACAAATTTCTCTTGCAATTACAAATAACCATGATACCCACCATCTTTTATGTAAATATATAACTGTTTTTGGTACTTTCCAAGAAGATATTTCCATTATACTTTCAAGCATAGACATGATTTTAGTTCCTACTTATGTGATGCTATGGATCTTTCAATGTGTGATTTTCATCACTTGTGCCATTCTTATAGATTCTTAATTTTTTTCTCATGCAAAAAAATACATCCCATATTCAAAATAAACCACGATGAATATCACTGTTTCGTATCTGATTCAATGCAAATAGATAAGCAATATGTTGCTTTCATGTTCTCATCCAATCCATCAACTATATAACACAAACCACCAAATATCTTTTACAACAGCGTTTGTGAGAATAAGAGTTTGTTAGACTTTTGTATCTGCTAATTTTTGGAAATTATAGTTTTAATTTTGAAAATACAAGGATTTTTTTTAAATCTGACCAAAAATTATAAGAAAATAACTTGTTTTTTGTTTGGTACCTTTTAAACATTAAACCTTAAATTTTGAAAATAAAAGATTTTTAACACTGCCAAAAATTATCAGAAAAACTTCCAGCCGGTACCAAGGCTCTATTTTTCTAACTATTATGGAATCTATTTTGATGGAATGAAAACGAACCTGGCCGTTAATTATCGTTTATTTTACAATCATTAAAGACTCTCTTTCCTGAGTTGTTGCTAAAGTTCTCATGCTCTATGCCATTACCGTGACGGGAAAGAAAAACAAATCCTAGCTGCGCATCTTTACGCGAAAAGAGCAACAGAAACACGAAAAAATTATTTAAGGCTTGAAAACTCAGACCTGAAGGATTCCAAGATAAATAAGACGAGCTTCGTCTTTTCCCGACAGTACCTCCACACCGACTCCGGCCACCTCTTCGACCTTCTTTACAAATTTGCCCCTGTTTTTGGCCTCTCTCACGGCCGAAGTTGCGACAATTCTTATCATCTCCGTTCGCCGGAATTCTGCCAGTTGCCTGAAGCGTCTCATGGCGTTTAAAGCTCGCTGCTCGGCTTCAATCCCGATAATGCCGTTAGTACTTAGGGTTCCACTGCCTAGCCTAACGTATTCTTTGAGAGAATCGACTTTATGAAATCTGCCATTGGGTTCGACCTTGACTACGATCATATGGAAGGAGTTTGTTCCCATGTCGACCGCCGCGAGCATTTTCTCCATCCCCGCTGAGCTGCCTTTGCTTCTATTCGCGCTCGTAATGTTAGTAAGGGAATCCATGGCATTCAGCGACACAGAAAACCTGCTAATTTGAAGCTGGACCGACAACGTTATGATCGATTAATTAAATATGTCAGCCCAGGGATTGAACCGGAGACTTCATAGTTGTATTCATGTGGCCGTGTTGAACGGGATGCGAACCAGCGACCAAATGGTGGGGCGGGCTGCGGGGTGGCCAGTTTGGTCTAGTCAAACATGACGAAGGTATAATATTCCAAACATTTAAATCTTTTAGTTTAGTGGTAAATATGAAAATAATGTAATTAAATGTGGCAAATGGGGTTGTGGTTCATTTGTAAATACATGGAGTATGGATAGATTAATGTTTTTCAAGTTTCAATTTATAATAAGTGATGTGTGGCAGCGTAGTCTTTGTCAAGTAGTTTATAAGGTTAATTTTGGAAAATGGGGAGAGTGGAGTAATATTGTTAAGAAAACTTGTATGGCGAGTTGTGAGTAAGCAAAGCAGTGCCAATCTCTTTCGAACATGTGTGTTGAGTTGTCACTAATAAAGGCGTAATCCATGTGAATTGTAGATGGCAGAAGTTTTGGGTGCAAGATCTATAATAGCGCCAACCCGAAGATTGGCTACTATAAAGTTGGCTAACTATGGAATTGTAGATCACCGAAGTTTTGGGTGCAAGATGTATATCACGTAAAAGGGAGAAGGAAAGTTCGGTTACGGCAACCCGACAACTAGGTATGAAAGGCAACGGCAATGGGTCGGACTCCTGTATACTTGAATGCCTTTTTTGCTTATTAATGCCAATGAAGCGAACCTGTATGTTGAGTTGTCGATGGTAAAAGCATAACAAATGTGCATTGAGAAGGGCGAAAATGTGGCGGGGATTGAAGAGAGTGATAAATGGTTTGAAAGTTTTGTGAACCGAGGTCGAATTGTAATTGACGGAAGTGTTTGGTGTAAAATGTATATCACGGAAGTGTTGTGTGCAACATGTATATCATGGAATAGGGGGCATAAGAATTCAATAGCGCTAAGTCGCGACGAATTGTAAAGTACAGAAGTTTTGGGTGCAAGATGTATATGGCGCACTTGTAGATGACGAAAGTTTTGGGTGCAAGATTTATAATAGCACCAACCCAGGTGTCGGTCGAACTCTCGTAAATCGATGTTGAATGTGTTTTTTGCTTATAAATGACAATAAGTGAACCAACACGTATATCACGGAACAGGGGGCATAAAAATTCGATAGCGCTAAGTCACGACCCCCCGGAGAGATAATTGGCTAAGTATTGAAAGGAACTACAATCGGTCGGGCTCATGATGTGACAATATAGGACCAATCCATAAGTTCAAAAAAAGTCAGKTTCAAGTTTAAATATATTTATTTAAATTGTATTTATATTAATGTATCTTAATAGATTATTTGTGGTCCAAATGTAAACCATGTTCCAATATGTGGACGAATTGTAGACCACAGAAGTTTTGGGTGCAAGATGTATATGGCAGAACTGTAGATGACGCAAGTTTTGGGTGYAAGATTTATAATAGTGCCAACCCAAGGGTCGGTCAGGCTCCCGTAAATCACTGTTGAATACGTTTTTTGYTTGTTAATGCCAATAAGCAAACCTGTGCATTGAGTTGTCACTAGTAAAAGCAGAATGAATTTGAATTGAGAATGGCAGGAATACCCTCTTCGTGTTACACGTTTTACACTGAAATGTTCCGATATATACAATTTGACAGTCGGGGCCTTACGTCTCCTCGGGAACCCTTGTCACCCTATTTTGAAGCCCGTCCAACTGCTTTCCATATTTGACCATTTCTTGACATCTCTTTCACGGATCGTCGAGTTCGCGGGTTCGGGAAATTTCCAATTTCTAGTTGTTGTTTCCTGTGCTTGCTACCTTCAGGCTTCTTTCCAAGTATATGCAATATGTATACAACTTCTCCATAAACATACAGAAAATATCTTGCTAGGAAATGGAATATCTATTGCAGATTTGAATATATTGGACCTTCTTTTCCCTCTTCTATACTCAACCAAATTCCGGTTTATTTTTCCCCTCTACTCTCTCTTTCTCGTTACTTAGTCGTTTTTTCCGAAAATGTCTCAATGTGCGTGTCGGCGGACGCACGGGTTCACATTTGCGCTCGTGCTTTTATATCATGACTTCGACCGACCGCTAGCCATTCGATGCCCAACCACTTTTCAGATCGTGGATTCCCAGGTATGCAGGCTCTATAACCAGGGTCGAATTGTAAATGACGGAAGTGTTTGGTGAAAAATGTATATCACGGAAGTTTTGTGTGCAACATGTATATCACAGAACAGGGGGCATAAGAAATCGATGGCGCTAAGTCGCGATGAATTGTAGAGTACAGAAGTTTTGGGTGCAAGATGTATATCATGCACTTGTAGATGACGGAAGTTTTGGGTGCAAGATTTATAATAGCGCCAACCCGGGGGTCGATCAGACTCTTGTAAATCGTTGTTGAATACGTATATCATGGAGCAGGGGGCATAAAAATTCGATAGTGCTAAGTCACAACCCCGTGGAGAGATAATTGGCTAAGTGTTGAAAGGAACTGTGGTCGGTCGGGCTCATGATGTGACAATATATGACCAATCCACGAGTTCGAAAAAAGTCAGGTTCAAGTTTAAATATATTTATTTAAATTGTATTTATATTAATGTATCTTAATAGATTATTTGTGGTCCAAATGCAAACCATGTTCCAATATGTGGACGAATTGTAGACCACAAAAGTTTTGGGTACAAGATGTATATGGCGGAACTGTAGATGACGCAAGTTTTGGGTGTAAGATTTATAATAGCGTCAACCCGGGGGTTGGTCGGGCTCCCGTAAATCGTTGTTGAATACATTTTTTGCTTGTTAATGCCAATAAGCGAACATGTGCACTGAGTTGTCACTAGTAAAAGAAGAATGAATTTGAATTGAGGATGGCGGGAATGCCCTCTTCGTGTTACACATTTTGCACTGAAATGTTCCGATATATACAATTTGACAATCGGGGCCTTATGTCTCCTCAGGAACCCTTGTCACCCTATTTTGAAGCCTGTCCAACCGCTTTCCACGGTTTACCATTTCTTGACATCTCTTTCGTGGATCGTCGAGTTCGCAGGTTTAGGAAATTTCCAATTTCTAGTTGTTGTTTCATGTGCCCGCTACCTTCAGGCTTCTTTCCAAGTATATGCAATATGTATACAACTTCTCCAGAAACATACAGAAAAGATATTGCTAGGAAATGGAATATCTATTGCAGATTTGAATATATTGGGCCTTCTTTTCCCTCTTCTATACTCAACAATATTCCCATTTATTTTTCCCCTCTACTCTCTCTTTCTCATTACTTAGTCGTTTTTTCAAAAATTTCTCAATGCGCGCGTTGGCGRACTCACGGATTCACATTTGTGCTTGTGCTTTTATATCGCGACTCCGACCGACTACTAGCCATTCGATGCCTAGCCACTTTTCAGATCGCGGATTCCCCGATAGGCGGGCTCTATATTGCACTTCCATTGTTYTGTGACCTGCAAACARCACGCGAACCTCYGCGATATACAAATTTGTTGCCACACTTCCACATCATACCATCTTCCCCGATACACAGTTTGCATACGAAAGTTCTGAGACCTACAATTTGACCTTCAGGTCCTCACGTCTCTTGGAGAACTATTGTCACCCCATTTTGAAGCCCATGCGTTTGCTTTCCATATTTTTCCATTTCTTGGAATATCTTTCGTGCCTCTAATTCCATACTTACCCAACTTTTTCGCTTGCAGATTCTCGGACAAGCGGAGTGCACTTCCAGTGTTTCTTGATCTGCAAACAGCCTCCCAGCTTCCGTGATATACAAATTGACTTCAGGACTACTACATCAACCCCTCTTCCGTGTTACACAATTTGCACTCTGCTATCCCCCACTTTTAGGGATAACTAGGAGATCATGTCTCGAGGCCCACAAGTCCTAGACATGGAGTACCGAGAGCCAAGTCAACTTTAGCATGGCCCTAGAGGGCCCATCTTTTCTCCCTTTCAGTGCCTCTACTTTGTTAGCAACAACAACATCCATCACCATCGGCTTGTTCTTGTATCAGAGATGGTTCTTGCTCCATGAGGTAATGAGTCTGGTTATCATGGTATGTGTCACTCTGATCCTCAAAACCTTTGAATATGTGTGTTTAATTTCTTTTGTTTCTAACAAATGCTTGGATCTTATACTTGCCCACTTGACCATGTCTGGGGGGAATGACAGAATGCCCTAGTAACCCTGTGTCCGTAGGTTTTGGTTTGCCATTGGGGGGATTTCTGAAAAGCCATCGTCTACCCCCATCATAACACCACTTTTCTACCTTACTTCCCTCTCATCTATCCCATTACACTTGTATGAGCATTGGGCTGACCTATCATTTGAGGATTGCACCTTACCTCATGGGAAGAAGGGGCTAAAGGCCCAAAAGGTAAAAGCAAGCTGGCAAAAGATTTAGCCTAAAAATAAAACCTCAAGATGCTTCGCCCAGGGATCCCCAAGAAAGCAGTAAAAAGATTCTCAGTAAGAAACAAGAGGGACCCAATAAAAATAATAAAATAAGACCTAATCAAAGGATAGGGGGTCTCATCGCGAGCCAACCTATTAGGTCCATGGGTATCTAGCAGTATGACATTACCACCAGCTAGTTACCACGCCAGGGTAGTAACTCTTGGTTACATGGCCAAGAGAAAGGGGGTCTCATCACGAGCCAACCTTCTCATTTCTGTGAAAGTACTTGTGGGTAACGCTGCCACCACTAGTCACCACGCCAGGGCAGTGTCCCCTGATTAGCTTCTTGAAGAAAAAGTAATAAGAATAAAGAATAAAAGGCATGAATTGGGCTTGGAAAAAATTACATCCAGGACAGGTGCAGCTCGCCTTCTACAAAGTCACCCACTGGTAAAACTTTGCATCCCCTTGCTCTCACTGCACCCATTTGCCTGGAAATCCCTTATCCACATCACCCACTTACATAGCTCAGATTAAATCTCTTCCGAAAACATTCCTCTTCCAGTGGACACTAGCCCAATAGGACGCCCTGTCACCTTCCCCAAACTTGTATTGCAGGCTTGTATAATGTCTTTGAGATTTTAACTAGGGTAATAGGGGTTTTATGCACATGTTTAATAATATTGATGATGAGATGTGATTGACATTGCTATGATCCCTGTGACTTATGAGCCCATGGAGGGCATAGCTATTGATGTGCAGGATCATGCTCAGCAAACAAGTACCATGTTGGATCGATACACATGGGGAGATGATCAGTTCAGACCTCCATGGGGTTGAAGAGCCCACTAGATGGATGTTGAGACCCCAGCAAGGGGCAGAGACCGGACCGAGAGGTTTGCACAGGAGAGAAGGAGGACGTCTTGCAGAGGCACCCCGACAGAGCTTAACCTAGGAGGATTGTGCCCTTTTCAATGGAACGTTTGCCTTGGAAGGCCTAGGACGTCACCCTTCATGACCATGATGTCACTTAGCAACATGGATGATTTGGGAGACAACTAGGGCAGTTTTGGCACGTGTGGCAGGTTGGAGAAGCCCAAGGAGGGCTAACGTCTTGCTCCAAAATGTTGCATTTTCCCTAGAAAGGGCTAACGTCACCCTAAAAGGGGCATGTTGTCTCTCTTTAGCTTGATTAGATTTTAATTTTAAGCATTTAATTTAAAACAATATGATTTTTAGTATTTTGGCCTTATCGACCTTTTTTATGACCTAAAAGTGAAATTAGATCATGGTATTGTATAAATTGAGGATTTTTACCCTCATTTTTTCATCATATCTCACTTACCACTCGGTGAGGTCTGAAATTTGTGCCATTTTTGGAGTTATTGGCTTAAATTGTGAGGCACACTTGTTGAAGGAAGACTCTTTTGGACTTATATTGGCATTTTTGGCATATATCTTGGTGGAAGGTGTTACAACTAGGGTTTGTTACTTGATTTCTTGGTTAAATGTAAGTGAATTTCTGCAAAACTTCTTAATTGAATGGTTGTATTATTGTTTTTCTTGCATTTATCGTTATATTTTGTTGATATAAACTCTAGGTGATAAGCACACATAGAAGGTCCTTGTCTCATGTGAGACGAACAAAGTTCGCTCACACAAGAATTATCCAGAATACTTGGAATATAACAAAGTAATCCATATAGGACTGTAAATAATAAATGAATAGATAAGATAAGATAAGATGGTTACAATTGAGAATGAGGGCTCATTTATATACCCACGCAGGGGTGCCCTTAACCAATAGTCATGTCCTTTGAGACATGACCTTTCATTATTAATAATTATTATGTTATGAATATCTATTTTATATGTATATTTATGTTCATAACATTGTCTTCCCCTTAAAAATGCTTTGTCCTCAAAGCATACTTTATGGAAGACTTATCTATTGCTCTAGCTTGTAATTAGTGTCTCATGCTTCTTCATTATTGAGTTAGTAATTGTTGAGGACCTGAGATGATAGGATCTTCTAAGTGCTAAGCAGAACTGTCGCATTGTAAAGGAGTCTACCCATCCTAATTAGATCTTTTGCATGGGGAGTTTATAGGGTTCTTGGAAAGAACTTGATGTATTTCAACTCCCATGATAACTTCTATTTTGAGCATCACTTGTAGTGGAAGTAATATTCTTCGACATACTGGTCTTTTGTTTATGTTGATACAAGGATTGGCTAAAGTATCGATTTTTGTGATTAGAATGTTGATAAGGCATCCTTGCAACTCGATTCTTTCTTCGTATACTTGTATCTTTTTGTTGATTAAATTTTGGAATTGAATCTTCTTGATATTTCTGGCTTGTTTGTACCTCGACATCTGAAAACATCTTTACATCAGCTGGATTTGCCTCATTTTGAGTTGTAAGGTTGATTGGGTTTATCATTGTTTCCTTATCGACTAATGATGTTTTGCACTCTAGCTTTTCTTGTAAAGTCTTCTTATCATGCTTCAACTTTTTAATCTGAGCTAATAAGTCTTGATTATGAACCCTTAGGCGAGAATTTTCTTCTTCATCTTCTGATTTGCCAACTTTATTTTTTGATTCTAGATTCTTTTTTCTTTCATCCTTTAAGATTTTAATTTGTTCTAGTAAATTCTGATTAAGGTTCCTTAGGCAGGAGCTTTCTCCCTCTTTTTTGGTTAATTTCTCTTTGAGACTTTGATTTTCTTGTTCAAACTTTTGAAAACACTGCTTCTTCTCCTTGGATTTCATGATTTTTGCAAGTAGTTTCTGATTATAATTTCTTAGGTGAGAAATCTCTTTGTCTTTTTCAATGATGATTTTGTCACATTCTTCTTGTCGGTCTTGCAACTTTTGTATTGATTTCTGGTTATCTGGAAGGATCACTTATGATATGTCCTTCAGGTCTTCTGATGATGGAGCTTCTGAAATTGACTTCATTGTAGCGTCCTATAATGTGAATTTCTTCTTCTTATAAGAAAATGTCAAAAATTGTCTCCCTGTGTTGAAAATAAAAATACCTAATGTATCTACCCAAGTTGACCCTAGAATTATATCAACATTGTCTTCATAGATTGACACAACATTGAATTGAGCTATGAATTTGTAATCGCCCATAGATAGTTGTAGGTTCTTAATGTCATATTTCTCATTGGAAAGACACATGTCATTTTCAATTATATTTGGCTCTAAAACCATTAATTGGTTTGCCAGGTCAACATTAATGTGATTTTTCTTAGCGGTCGGACAAATAGCAATGTTGATATTCTTTCCTTGAATAATCCCATTAACTTTTAATAAGGGATCCACATATTTTTAATAAGTAGGAGGAATCTTCCTTGTTTTTCACCACAAAACTCTATTTTTTTATAAATATATATATTACTATTCTTCACCTTTCTATAACTTATTGGACCTTTTAATTAACTTGGAAAATGACCCTTTTATATATCTCTCTCTATATATATATATCACTCTCTCTTTTTTTTAATTTTTATCAATGGGTTATGTAATAATCTTCACACTTTTTCAACCTTAATACAATATAATAATATATTACCTTTATAAAAATTTCTCTTTGAAAATAAAAGTTCCTCGAGTACCCCCTNTTAACTTTTAATAAGGGATCCACATATTTTTAATAAGTAGGGGGAATCTTCCTTGTTTTTCACCACAAAACTCTATTTTTTTATAAATATATATATTACTATTCTTCACCTTTCTATAACTTATTGGACCTTTTAATTAACTTGGAAAATGACCCTTTTATATATCTCTCTATATATATATATATCACTCTCTCTTTTTTTTTAATTTTTATCAATGGGTTATGTAATAATCTTCACACTTTTTCAACCTTAATACAATATAATAATATATTACCTTTATAAAAATTTCTCTTTGAAAATAAAAGTTCCTCGAGTACCCCCTAGGTTATGATTAAATAACCATTTCCTTTTAATAACCTTCCTTTGAATTGGTCCTTTTATAATTTCTTTTT